>JBBMEG010000005.1:1809575-1819865 GCA_037832605.1 Cyclanthera cordifolia | reverse complement strand
TATATATATATCAATTTTTTAAAATATCAAACTGATCGATTCAATATTGTTCTAAAAAATCAAATCGATCCATTAAATCGATTTAGTTCAATTTGATTTTGTATGTTCTGGATATTTTTCTTTCGCCCCTACCAAAAACCATATGATTTATCAAACAAAGTCAAAGTTATTTCTAAGTTAAAGTTAATCTCAAAACATTGGAGTTAGTTTATAATAAACATCTAGTTTGAAAAAAATTTAAGCTTCTCTCTAATAACTATTTTCTTTTATTATTAATATTTTATTTTTATTTTTTTGAAATGCAAGCTTATTTTTTCTATAATGATTTTCATCTATTATAATAGCCACATATGAATTCTAAACCACATTCCAAAAACAAAAACCAAGCATTTGAAACTTTTAATTAGTTAAAAAATAGTTAAACATAGATAACAAACACAATAAAACTTAAGTTGTAAAAATATTAATGAGCTTAATTTAAAAAAAATTAATTAGTAATTAAACCAAGCTTTAAAGTTCAATTTTGTAATATTAGAAAATGTCAATATGTTAAGGAACTATAAAAGACAAAATTGAAAACTTCATAACCTATTAGACAATTTTAAGCTCCAAGACCTAATAAAGCACTCACTTAGAAGTTGAAAACTAAACTTGCAATGAATAGATTTCTTTGTATGCATGTTTGATCATCTTTAACTTGTTTCTCATTTATCTTCTATATTCTTTTGTTTCAAGTTCAAAATTGTGAAGATAGAATTCAAATCTTCACTCTTTTATCAAACGTACATTAATGAACCAACTAAAGTTGATGATTCCGCTAAAAATTATTACATTAAAGTGGAGATTTTTAATGGATTGAACTGCACAAAAATAGCATCTTATTTAATTATAATGAAACTGAATGAAAATAGGATCTTCTGAGGCAAAAGTGGAGAAATGGTTAGAAACCAGCTTAGAATTTCCAATAGTTTCCATCCAATAATTTTCGATAATCAAGCTGGTTGCGACATTCACAAATATATATTAAAAAAAACAATAACATGAGGTTGCAATGTGGTCATTCATAAAAAACACACAAACATCCTACACTCATCTCACTGGCCTTTCCTCAAAGTACCAATAAATTGGACATAGATTCATGTTTTTTATACAATAATGACCCATTTCCAAAAAAATAACTCAGTGACTTGATGAAGTGGATATCTATCTTAACAGTGGAAAATGGATTAAAAAGAGCACATGAATGCTGTACAAAGTAAATTAATTATAATACCTGTTCATAAGTTTTCGGTAGTTCATGTCAGCAAGCAAAAGCAGAGCCAAAGAGACGATGCTCGTAAGACATGCCTATAAAAATCTATTCGTCAAAAGAGCTTTGCAAAATATATGAAGCTTTGTTACGAACCTGAAAGGGCAATAGAGAGTTTTATGAGCAGTATCATCAACTTCGAGTTTAACAATCAATATATTCATTCATTTCAAGTAAAGGTTGTGAAAGTTTTTCGCACCTTGGATGCATATGACCTCAAATCTGTACTCGCGATTTGGCAGGAGCAATTTCTGAGAAACAGACCCCACATTTCACGAATTAGCGGCCTGCCTTCGGACGTTCGACTACCAACGAGCCAGTTCTCCGACAGCACCAAGTAAATATACAGCTTAAACAGGTCACAACTTTTGTTTTTCACGGTAATGGAGGTAAGTAATCTCAAAACCTCTTCTTCATTTGTAGCCTGAAAGACAATGTGAAGTTAGTATTATGTCACCTTAAATCCTTTTTGATCTCTTTACTTTTTTTCAGTTTTAGTCTTAAACATCAAACACTTTATGATTCTTTGAAAAAAAACCCGAAGGCATGTCTTTTTTTCATTTGATCCATGAATGTTTGTAGATACAAATATTTCAAATAAGATCTAGGAGGTTAAGACTAGTTTGATAACCATTTGATTATTTATTTTTGATTTTTGAAATTTAAGCTTGTATTTATCCAAAGTCTCTGCATATGTTTCATCTTCTCCCAAGTATAAAAATCCTAACCAAATTCCATAAACCAAAACAAGTATTTGAAAGCTAATATTTTAGCTTCCAAATTTTGGTTTGGTTTATAAAAACACAATTAAGATGTAGATATCAAAATCATGAAAATTATGTGTTGCAGTAGAAGTTATAGGCTTAAATTTTAAAAACAAAAAACAAAAAATAAAATGGTTATCAAATGGAGCCTAAAAAGTTCAATTTTGACATTTTTGAAACAAATTTTAGATTCACTCCCTTTTATTTTTCTTTTCGGTATATGTGCATGTTTGTACTATTTTTACTATCACATTTGGTTGCCAAAAAAACTCATATAATAGTAAATCTTAGGTACGACCTCATGATGGGAGCCATCCCTCTACGCCTTATACTATTTTTGCCTTGGTCCTTACTGATCATTATGCAAATCTATGGTAGTTTATTATATTTAGATTCTTGTTAAATGATTAACATAAAATTAAGGGTAAAGACTAACACACATTTTTATGCTAAGTTACGAACTACAACACAATATCTCAAGACTGAAGGACTAAAAAAATGAAAATAGAAGATTGAAAAATAAGAGTACAGAGAGTTCAGAGACTAAGAGACCAAAATTAATCTTTGAAATGAAATCAAAATGTTGATTCACAAGTAGGCTATTTGACATTCGTGCCATCTTGTAAAGATGAACCTTGACCAATTCCATGGCCATGCTGTTGTAAAAATATTGTAAGAATGAAATCATGGGATAGGATAATAGTCTATTGTCTTAAGTATATTTTCAAGAAACATACATGAAAATGATTATGCATATGTAGATCGACTCTAAAATTATATATAGAGTGAAAGATGAATGTTAAGGAGCAGTAGACAGAGGTATGCACCAAGAAAACTCTGATAGACAAAAGAAGAAAAAAGACCACCTCATTCTCAAAGCAAATAAGAAGTATTTGATAGGCAACTGTACTTCTCAGATATTTACTACGGGGATCGACTCCAGAAATGCATTCCACAGCTCGCAAACAATTTAAATCCATAGGAATTCTGCAAAAGCGAACAGAGTAGTTACGATAGGGTTGCTAGTCGTATATTTAAAACCATGTTTGTATCAGGGGTGAAGGCCAAAATTGAAAAAACTGAAAAACAAGCCAAACCGAGTCACTCGACCTCTTTGAAGTATATTTTTGGTTCAGTTTTCTTGAGTATAAACTGAAAAACAGTTAGGTTGGTTCAGAGTAGATAATTTTTGTTAGTTCTGGTCCGTTTAGTTTTCACAGAATCGGTTTTAGAGCCAGTTCAATCTTTTCTAAATCATATATGTCAGGTTTAACAAAAAACCAAACCAAAGAGTTTTACATACTAGTTCGTATAACCGAGATACTTTACATAGTTTGGAAGTGTCCAATACCTGCAGACAAGAGATTTTGCTATTTTCTCACAACATGCCATCCATTCTTCATCTATGAAGTAATGGATAAGTGATTGCAGGCATTCGCATAAGAGCAGGATTAAGCCTTGAAACTCACGGTCTAGAAATAAACAAATAATGGCTTCAGCTAGCCGCTCAACTTCAGAGGATGTAAATATATGCTTTTTAATCCTGTAAAGATGAAGAAACCAAAACAAAATCAGATACAGACAAGAAAAATGGCCACATTTATTTATTGGCATAATGCAAGTAAAATAAGAAGTTGAGTATGAAATTATTAACGACAGGCACATTAAGTTCCAAGATTCACAATTTCAATGAATTACAAAGGCTCAAATGTAACTCACAAAATTTTCCAAAAAAAAAACTTCTTACTTTGTTTGACAACAAACAATAACAAATTTGATCCAAGCCCTTATATTTTGAGGTGGCCCTCCACGTCCAGAACCTAACAATATTCATAAGTTTTGTAAGATAGACCAAGGTAACAAACAATAACAAATTTGATCCAAGCCCTTATGTTTTGAGGTGGCCCTCCACGTCCAGAACCTAACAATATTCATAAGTTTTGTAAGATAGACCAAGGCAAGTAACTAACATGACTATTAAAGAATGTGTTTGTACGACAACCCAAAATATAGCAACTCATACCGAAATAAAAATAAAGACAAAAAATACCAAATGAAATGAAAAACTTGTTCTAAGAAAATAGTCCCCAATCAATTTCAGTAAATAGTAGTTGCTCATTTACCAAGCACATAAAATTGAAGTGATGGTCAGAGGCAAAACATAAATACTTAAGTCCTTCTGCTCCAACAATCTAACATAAATTTTCTAATTCTAAAAAAAAAAACACACAAGTCTTCTAAGAGTTACATCCACCAACAATTTTCAATCAAAAATATAACTTAAATACTCGGGCAATGATTTCAAAAGCACACCTTGTGCAACAATTCCTTGCAGGCAGTACACCTAACACAAGATGCTAAGCATTTTTTCCTTTATTATTATTATTATTTATATCTATGAGTGTTCGGGGCAACTTACTACTAGCACCTCAATTTTTATAATGAGACTTACTGCCTAAGGCTACAATATTTGGATGTCAAGTAAACTCATATATTATTTTCTAGGTAGGTGACCACATAAATTGAACTCATAACCTTTGAATCCCTAAAGCCCTCTTTACCTTCACTTTTAAGATTTAAGAGATACTTTTGTTCATTTATTTCTTAAGTGGTCTTAAAAGCAGCTCTTGTTTCTGTAGTTTAGTATTCAAGTTACAAAACCAAATTTTCCATCTACATTTAAAGAAGC
Organism: Cyclanthera cordifolia; assembly: GCA_037832605.1. Taxonomy (NCBI): domain Eukaryota; kingdom Viridiplantae; phylum Streptophyta; class Magnoliopsida; order Cucurbitales; family Cucurbitaceae; genus Cyclanthera; species Cyclanthera cordifolia. The sequence goes on along the minus strand of JBBMEG010000005.1, from coordinate 1,815,103 downwards.
AAAGTAGTTTTTCCGCCAAAGGAGTAACAGAAAAGATCGCCAATTCCTAAGGATCAGAAGAACATTCTTTTGAAGTTGAAGATTCTGCTATTATGATTTTCCCAGATGAGTTACATAATGGATTCCCAAAATCCACAGAAATATAGTATTTGTTGGTTAATGCTGTTGTGTAAATAATACGCGTCTTGTTACTAAACATACACACACAGCAATATGGAAAGTGTAACCCAGCAATAATGGGCCTGGCTTTGCGAGGTTGTGAGAGTTCATAATTCTTGAAAAAAAAAACCAAGAAAGATATCTAGGAGAAAATATGATTCTATGAAAATCTCTCATACACCTCCCAGACTCTTAATTGTCCACAAAAATAGTCTCTCTATACAACAACAGACGTTTTTGAAAAATCTTTTTTTTAGAAAAACAATAACACGCTAGATAAAACTAAAAGTTATCCGAATTATTCCCATTATCCGTTCATAAATTGTTATTAATTGGTTAGTTTCAATAGAGAGAAAGGAATCAATCTTATTACTTGTAATTGTTGAGACTGCATATGTAAAAACTAAAAATCAAAATGCCCTCGGCAAGGAACACTTGAGAAAACTTGGAGAGACAACAAATTGTACATCATAATATTGATTATTGCATATTCAAGCCGTTGATTATGTCGTTTGATGTCAAAGAAGTTTACCAGCTTGGGCAAATCCAGGGTTTAGTGAGCATTCAAATCTATATCCATAGGCCTCAAGAGCTTCTTCCAACTGAGCGTAGTTTGGAAACCAATCAACTTGTAGAGACTGCGGCTCGGCCTAGTAAAATTTCAAGATAAGCCTTAAGAGAAACTGAAAACCGTAAATAAATAAAAAGAAATCTGTGGTCAAGGGAAAAAAAAACCTTATTTTTTGTTAACATGATATCCCTCCAAAAATCACAAGCTGATGTTCTTAGATCTTCTCTCGATGAATATAACACTGAAATATGAAAATGAACATATAAAAAAGAATTGACGCTGGGAAGAATTTTTGAACATAAATTGACGCTAGGAAAAAATTTTGAACAATAAATGTACTTACTTAAGTTGAAAGTCCATTTGCCAATTGATTTTTCTACACGGCCTGTCAAAGAGACGAGTGTAGACAGCCAGCCATTTACCAATAAACCTTCAAGGAATACATCACCTGCAAGAATATTTGTAAATATTGTAGACAACTTATTTAATTAGTCCATGCTAGGTTTTAGATTTCAAGTAAATCCACGATCATAAAATCAGCTTGGTACTAACTTACATTTGATGAAAGGAAAAAAAAAAGAAAAAAGAGAAATGCAAAAAATGAGTGTTTGATTCGTCATTAAACTTTTGTGTTTAGTGAAATTCATGGTGTTTCTTCGACTTTCTCATCTGATTTGGATAAAAATAGATGAATTTCCACAAATAAAGGAATTCTTCGTAAGTCCCTGTGAAAATAGTCAGGGTACGCGTAAGCTGGCCTCAACATTCACACACACAAATATATATATATATATATGTAAATAAGGAGCAAGGAACAAGAGTTCCACCCCAACCAAGGGACTAAGGAGATTAAGATGAACACTATAACTACTCAATTATAAATGTATTGGATAAATTGAGTTCTAATAAGTATATCATAATTCAATAAAGAAAAACCATAAATGGATTAGTACATAGTTAGGGAGATTGAGAGAATTCAAACATGAAGAAAAAGCACACCTTTTTCCATTGTGAGCTTCACCAGAGAGTTAACTTCATTATCTAGAAATGTTTGCAAGAGGTAGCAACTTTTGAGTTCAGGATATTGTAAAGCTGGTGGAGCTGTCTGCAATTTACATGCATAGAAATACAAAACTCTTGAATGAACATATTTAGGACAATCAAAAGCATACAGGATGAGAAAGCTTTAAGTTACACTGCAAACCTGTTCTCCAAGAACCTTCAAGCCCCATATGGACATATCTTCTTCACCCCCCAGCTCACTCATCTACACAAAACATTCTGAGATTATTACTGCAAATAAGACTGAAGAAACCTCCAGATAACTTTATGCAGCTGTGCACTTCTTACCTTAGTTTGGCATTCATCAACAACGTGGGACACCACAGCCTCTTTACGATAATCATCATCATCTGAATTATACTCCTTTTTCTTCTTTGCCAGGTTAGATTCTTTCTCAATGTGTTTGCATTTATCCTTGTAGTGTTCAGTCAGAAGATCATCTAACCCGATAATCTTTTTCCTGTTTGATTTTTCAAAATTAGACGTCAAAGACTTTTTGTACTCATCAAGAGCTTAATTTTCACATCGACTGAGACTACAAAAACAAAGTCGCAATGTAGAAGGCAAGACCATCACAACGGCTATTTTTCAGCTCCATTTACAAAATAAACAAGCAACTACAACTGAAAGGCAACTAAATAGGTTGAAGTAAATTTAATTATACCAATTAACCATCACCTTACTTGTGTGTTTGAAAATTCGAAGAATACCCAACAAGTAGAAACCGAAATGTACCAAAAAAAAACAAGTAGAAATTGAAATAAAAATTTATGGTGGGAGTAAAGGACTTAGCAGATGTATGAACACACGAACTTCTGCTGCAACACCAATGTCAATAATGTTAAATCGATCATCAATCCAAAAGCTTAAATCGATAAGTTTTAGGGTAAATTCAATGATATCAACCTAACCATTTCAATATTTAAATTCAGAAATCGGAAAGGAGACATTACAGAAACGAGACAATAGTAGAGTAAATTGAAAATAGAAACATAAGTTCTAATCCCCATATGAAGTTAGAAACGAAAAGACACACGAAGTAAAGGATTTTGGTGACAATGGTACCTCTTATTGAGAGCGACAGGGGAACTGAGAAGCAAATCTTCCGATTCGAAATCTAAAGGACCATCCATTTTCAAAGGCTTCAATCAATTGCTCTCTCTCCGGTCTAAAATTCCGATTACGGCTGTGGAATTTCAAAGAAAAGCGCCAAAATTTGCAGGGCCTTTGAAAAAGCTTTGGAGTTGAGTACTTAAATCGGTTCGCTCCAATGCCGCGGCACGAGTTAAATTAATATTCGATCAACTTTTGTTCGCATAATTATTGGAATTTTTTTTTTGGACTTAAATTAAAATTTAATATCAAATTTAAGTTTTTATCGATTTTTTTATTTCAAATATAAATATATAAATAAATAAATATATATATATAAATTTTTATCTTAATATTGATGAATAACTTGAACTCAAAATCAGCAAAATCATGGAAGATAAAAAGTGAAAATAAGCCCTACTCTGAACTAAACCAGGACGTTGAGGTAATGGACAAGGTCCGATAGCTTCATTATGCTGAAGTGAAATTTTGTTAATAGAAAAAAAAACGCAAATCATTGGATATTTAAATTTATATCTCACTATAGTCATGAGAAGTGTTTCATAATAGTCTTACATACTCAATACAATATTCATTATGTTTTATGTTCGGTAAAATACATGTTTGGCTACGACCGGAAATAAATAAAAGAAAAGGATGGAAAGAGAAGGGAAATGGAAAGGAAATGATCAATGAAAAAAAAAGAAAGAATAATTATTGATTGATATGATAAAAATTGATGGATCAATAATGGGGAGAGATCTCCCTTTCCCAATTCTTCCCACTACACCAAACATATTCGAGTACTCTCTCCATTTTGACTAAAAAAACAAAATTAATAATAAGTCCTTTCAATTAGGAATGTACATGAGTTTGGTCTAGAGATATACACGTGCGATCAAGAATGGCTTCTCGTCCCAATTCTTGCCGCCAAAATCGATCCATGTCTTGTAAAAAAAATTTCCACTATACGAGAACAAAATTTCTCGATGGAAAATTGGCATGGATTAGGTCGATATTTTTTCGTTTAATTTTTTTTTCTCTTTTTTTACTAATTTTTTTTTTACAATCATTTTTCGATAACATTTTTAAATTGTTGGTTTTTATTGAAAAAATATATACCAATTTTTGAATTAAATAGTTAGATTTTAAGTATAAATTGAAAAAGGGGTCACAAAATCTACAGAGACAAAAAGTTAATTAATTGGACTAAATATTTTTACCAACAAAAAAAAGTGTACATAAAATATTAAATTTGTATAAAAGAGAAAAAAATAATTTTAAAATATTAATTAAAGAAATGTAAATTAAATTTGTATAAAAGAGATAAATTGATTAAAAAATATTAATATCTCATTACCCTGCATAAACAGAGATTCACAGTTGCTTTCAAGGTGGGCCTTGCAAGCCTCGACTCCATGAGAAAATGGGCATATGTAGTCGAGTTGAATTGGATGGAAGGAAATTTTTATATTCTTATATTTTCAAATTGGATCGGTTAATCAATACCATACAAATATAAATATATTTTTAATCAAATTAATCATACACTCTACATAGATGAAATACAATCTCAACTATTGTCGTATCAATGTAATGAAATAGATATAATATTAAATAGGTAAATTATCCCCATTAAATTAAAGTCAATCTCTATTAGTTCTACATTCAAAGGATGATGCTGATTTTATTGTTTAGTAGTAATCCAGTTCAACACTACGATCGCGAGTTTGATCTCGAAAATCGGTATTTGGCTCAAATTTATATGAGAGTAGTAATGTCTCATATAAGATTTGTGGTCTCCTTCAACGAATTGTTCTAAAAAAAAAACTATTAGTTCTACATTCATGTTTCACATAAATGTTAGCAAACAACAACTTTAAAAGTACTTAGGAGTTGAACCTTGAAGTTCGTTCCATTTTGATTTTAAAATTTTCAAAAGTTCAATTTTAGTCTTGTATTTTATAAAACACATAAAATTGGTCCCTATAGTAATTTTTCATAATTCAAAGAACCAATTTTAAGTTTTTGTGAATGTTCAGACAGAAACGAAACAAACTCAAAATTTAGTGACTAAAGTAAATAAATCTTAAGGTTTGAGGATTAAAGATAAACTTTTGAAAGTTTGGGAAGCAAATCAAAACAAATGTCAAAATTGAAGAATATTTTACCCCCAATAATGAAATAAGTGATTCATAATTTTTTTTAAGTACATAGGGTTGGGAGATTTCGAATCCCACATCTCTTGATTATTTTTATATTTAAATACAAATTCAGTTATACTCATTTTGACTTTATTCATTAAAGTACTAGCATTAAAGTTTAGAAATTGTCAAATCATGCCATTTTAAAATAAAACTTTAAAACCTCGTGAGAGTTTAACTATATGTCAATATTACTGTAAATTGAGTTCTTGAAAGTTCAGAAAAAACACACAATAAAGTTTCGGAAAAGAAATGAGAAAAACCCAACATTTTTTTAAAACAGTGAAAATTTGTACACAGATAATTGGTTACAAAAATCAATTATGAAAATTGTTAGCATGTTTGTGAACAACTAAGTTCCCTATCTTTTTCCTCTTGTCATCTAGTTTATAAAGTTCTACTTCGGTTTTCAAAGACTCCATATCTTCCCTAAACTTCTT
>JBBMEG010000005.1:1765629-1783028 GCA_037832605.1 Cyclanthera cordifolia | reverse complement strand
TTTTTTTTTAAATAATTAAAAATTTTAGTTATAGTTATAGCTCATTTGATTGATAATTACCTCGTTTGATTGATAGTTTTTGTAGAATAATTTCAAATAATTGTTTGTTTGGATAAAGTTAGTAATAAGTAATTATGTTGGAAAGTTAGAAATAAACGAATTGAAATAAATAATTAAAAATAAGTGGTTAGAAATTGACGAGCATAGAAACAAACATTTTCTTTAGGTCCACTTCTCTGTTACCCTTACCCAATTTTCATCCATTCTAACTTCAGTTTCTCGCTAACCAAAATTTTAATAAATAAATGCAATTTCTCCCGTACATTGTTTTTGTTTTTTCATGAAGTTTTTTCTTTTAAAATTTTAAATACAATTTTTCGACTTTTCTTGTTTTTATTCTTTTGTCATGTTAGTCTTGGTACTTCAAAATATTATGCTTAAAAAACTACTTCAAATATTTCGTTATTTTCTTACCATTTTTAAATAGCAATTTAATGTTTCATATTCTAATTTATATGTCAGTTTTAAAAACTAATGTGTTGATAGCTTTAACAAAATGTGACGTAATTATTTTATTGTTTGGAACTAAGTTCATTCTAATTTTTCCTAATATTAATAATTGTAATTTAATTAAATGAAAAAAAATATGTACATTAATTCTAAATCAAACAAAATTAAAGATTTAAAATTACATTTAAACACGTGGCGTGATTCTAGCCCATGGGCGGTGGTCTTTCTCGAAGTTGGGCCTTTTTCTATAACCGCGTCTTAACTGCCAGCCCCATCCATTAGATTAGATTCATTTTTACTTTTTAAAAAAGAAAAAAAAAAAAAAACAGATTCTGTTTACTTTCTTGAATGCAATAGTCTTTTTACAAAACTTTTTTTTGTTTTTATCTAAATTATTTTTTTATTTAATCAGGAATTGCTTATCTTAATATTCACATATGTAATAGAAAAGCTAGTCTTTAATGAATGCTTGATATCTTGACATAATTATATTTGCATTTTATTTTAAAAATCATTCCATAAAATAATATAACATGTTTATTCACGTATATTTTCTCCATTTGTGAGTATTAAATTCAAAATTTTAATCTTTAATCTGCCTTCTGTTTATGTCAATTAGGTTTAACAGTGATTTCTGAAAGACTACTATTTTCTCTCTTTTATTAATTGTCAAAAAAAAAATAAAAAATAGTATGATAGATAGTAGGAATTAGAAAATATGATCCATAGTTTATTTCAATAGTAAAATCATATGTGGGTTGAAAAAATGCACGAGAAATAGAGGAAAATTTGTCTCCTTATGAATGCTAGACAAACCCTCTCTTTGATATGAGACTGTTTGATGTTACAAATTTTCTTTTTCAATAGTTATTAAAAAAAAAAAAATGATAACTTCGCATCACTCATAAGAGTTTGCCTCCTTTATTATAACGAGGCAAAATTTTTGGAAAAATATTTTTGGATTATTGAAATCATACATAAGTAACTTAAAAAAAATAGTAATAAGTAAAATAGTGGATAGTTAAATAAAAGATAAACGAAGAATATTTTAAATGATTGATTTGATTCTAGAGATCCAATTTCGTAGAAAGTGGGAAGAGAATAATAATGAAAATAGGAAAAAACTTTATAATATTCTCTCTATCTTTGTATTTCAGCAAAGTGCCCCTTTTTTTTTCCTCAATGTCAACCTCTTGAAGACAGCGAATAATTTATTTATTTTTTTTTTTTTCTGCATATTCGTATTGTAGATTATAGCTATTAGATGATCGTTCAAGACAAATGAATTAAGAATCCTGATCGGACCATCTAAAATTACGATATACGATATATTGATTCAAAGGTATTAAAAATTGACGTTAGATTTTGATTGAACGTATATTTTATTTTATCTTTTTTAAGATGATGCATGTCTAATTAGGCGAATCTCCATTTAGACGAGTAGCAAAGAGGATTTCTGTAAATTAAACGGGAAATGTACTTCTCATCTCGTTTTTCCGATTTCATCAAGTTTACTTTTTTTTTTTTAATAAATTAATGTTTTTTTTTTTTTTTTTGTAAAAATATTTAGTCAAATGTATATTTTTTTTTTATAATTAACTATCATAATTGAAAATTATTTATATTTTTCGATAAAAAATCAACTATTTAAAAATATTATAAAAAAATAACGGTAAGAATTATAAAAAGGAAAGAAAGAGCACATTTTTAAAATTATTTGACAACTATGTTGGGCCGTAAACTTGGTTAGTTTATAAAGTTATTCACTAATTTAGCTGCTAATTATATATACACGTACGTGTGAAGTCTGGATGCTGCAAGCCGCCCACAGATTGTGGGTACGTGTATGTGAATGAGACAATGTGGGATGTTGGAGGAGGGGTGGTAGGGGGTGAGCCTGACTGCGGAAAGTGGAGCAACGACCAGCAACAACTTTGCTATGGTTGTGACTCTTGCAAGGCTGCGGTTCTAGCCAGTCTCAAGAAGAGCTGGAGGAAGGTCTCGGTCGTCAACATCGTCGTCTTGATCGTTCTCGTCATCTCTTACGTCATTGGCTATACAGCCTTTCGAAACAATCGCCGTATCGACAATAACGAGCCTGCTAGCACTGCTCGCATGACCAAATCTAAACCCGGTTGGTTTAACTTTTGATCATGGATTTGTAAGATATATATATATATATAATAAACATATATGTGTTGAGACCCATGGCCGGATATATGTAATGCATGCTTATTTAGAATGTGTGTTTTGATTTATGATTGGTTCTGCTTTTATTTTCTTTCAATTCGATGGGGATATAGACCAAATTTATAATGATAACTTGGGAAACTTATATCGATAATAATTTCATTTTTTGTTTTCGATTTTTTAAATTTAACCAATAAATAATATGCTTACCTCTCATTTACGTTTTAAAAACAAAATTAAAATTTGAAAGTTAAAAAAAATAGTTTACAAATATTTGTTTCGATTTATAAAATTTGATTATGATTCATATACTTATTTAAAAAAAAATGAGACATACATAGAAAATTGAGGTAAATATAAACTTAAATTTTAAAAATAAAAAAACAAAATGGTTATCAAACATGACTTTAGATTTTGATTTTTGAAATTTAAACATCTATTTAATCTAATTTGATCGAATTCTAACAAAATTTTATAAACAAAATCAGTATAAAAAGAAAAGAAAAAAAGTAAGCTTTCAAAATTTGGTCGAATTTTCAAAAATATAAGCAAAATTTAGATATTAAAATAATAAATATCATGTATTGTATTATTAAGGGTAGATAAAAAATTTTAAATTTGAAAACAAAAAATCAAATATTATCGAAAAAAAAAAAATTCAACCCTAAATTTTATTTAAAAACATTATATTGGTTGAGCTATTTTTCATAAAATAATTACCAAGTAGCCAAATTCTAATTTAGAAATAACAAGACAATCTTCTTTAATATAATTTATAAATTTGTTATTTTTTTTAAAAAAACATAATTATATTTATAATTATCTCCTAAATTTGGCCCATTACTAAGTTCTATTATTTTCTCTTTTTTTTTTTTAGTAGTCCGTACAAAGCCCCAAAACTGGTCCCTTTAACTGAACCATCCAGGACACACCCCGGCCGGCGGCCAGATCATGTACAGAACCGCGGTCCGACGATAGGCTTACTTGGTCGGCCAAAACCCTAATATTCCGCCTCTCCGCCTTCGTCAATGAAGAAGAATCAGTAGAAACCGATAATCGAAGTATGGAACTGCACTGCTCTTCGGCAGGGTAAAATTTTCTGTGGCCCGTAGCAATTTTCGATTGATAAAGAGTTATGAGATTTACTTCGAAATTGGAATTTTCTATGAATTTTAGGCTATGCTTGGACTTCGTTTCTCCGGCGATCGGCAATTTTAATTTCTTTGGCCCGTCTATCATTTCCGACGAGCTGAAATCCAGGAAATTCAAGGCAACTATTGGATTGCAATTGTCGCGAGCTTCTAGCTATGATGCGATTTACTTTCAAATCTCATCAAAAGGATTGTCAAAATGTCACTAATCCGGAAAGGAAATTTGGCAAATGTGTTAATGCTTCTAAAGCATTGGGTTACTTTGCAGAATGCGCAGCTTAGGAGCAAAATTGACCAAGTATTCTCTCTGCTCTTCTCTTAATTCCTGTGCTAAAACACTGAATTTGTGTTTAGGTTTGCAAATTCATGCTCAGATGATCAAAATTGGATTTGAAGATAACTTATATTTGAACAGTGCACTTGTTGATTTATACTCCAAATGTAATGCTATTCGGGATGCAAAAAGGATCTTCTATCATATGAAGATTCATGACCAGGTATCTTGGACCTCTATAATTTCTGGGCTATCTCAAAATGGGGCTGAAACCGAAGCCATCTCCATGTTTAAGAAAATGTTGGCATCTCAGGTTAGACCCAATTGTTTTACATATGCCACTGTTATTGGTTCATGCCCAAGTTTGAAGGATGAACTTCAGATTCGTATTGCAACTTTGTTTCATGCTCATGTTATCAAACTTGGTTTTAGTTTTAGCAGTTATGTAATTACATCTATCATTGGTTGTTACTCAAAACTAGGAAGAATTGAAGAAGCTGCCCTGCTCTTTTATGAGACAAGTTTGAAGGATAATATCATATTTACTTCTATGATATCAGGGTTTTCTCAAAACTTGCATGGGGAAGATGCATTAAAGCTGTTTGTAGAAATGAGAGCTGGTAAGTTGAGCCCAACTCAGCATACATTTACTAGTGTTTTAAATGCTTGTGGGAGTCTAACAGTACTTGACCTTGGAAAGCAAATGCACTCTTTAGTTACTAGAATGGGATCGGAAAATAATGTGTTTGTGGTCTGTTCCTTGCTCGATATGTACTCTAAATGCGGCAGTGTCGACGATGCATTTGTTATATTCAATCAGACGGTTGAGAAGAACAGCGTGTTGTCGACTTCGATGATAATGGCATTTGCTCAATGTGGTAGAGGCTCGGATGCCTTAAAGCTCTTCGAGAGTTTGTTGAATGAAGAAGGCTTCTTGCCGGATCATGTCTGTTTTACCGCAGTTTTAACTGCCTGCAATCATGCGGGATTACTAGATGAGGCAGTTGAGTATTTCAATAAAATGGGGAGTGATTACAGATTAGATCCTCAAATTGATCATTATGCCTGTTTGGTTGATCTTTATGCCAGAAATGGGCATGTAGGAAAAGCTTTACAATTGATGGAGCAAATGCCTTACAAGTCTAATTACGTAATGTGGTGTTCCCTCTTATGTGCTTGCAAAGTTCATGAAGAGGTCGAGCTCGGGAGAGAGGTGGCGTATCGAGTCATCGAGATGGATCCAAACAGTGCTGCACCCTATGTAACACTAGCTCATATCTATGCTAGAGCTGGTTTGTGGGCAGAGTTGGATGATATCACAAAACAGATGCATGGAAGAAAGGTAAGGAAAACTGCAGGGTGGAGCTGGATTGAGATAGATAAGAAAGTACATGTTTTTTCAGTTGGTGATGCAACACATCCTAAATCATGTGAGATTTATTCAAAACTTGACCAACTGAACTTGGATATGAAAACAGCTGAACATGCATTAAAAGCTCTTGAATGTTTTGAGTTTTAATGCTAAGGATGGAATTGTGATATTCTTTTGAAGTTTTGATGGACTGCTTGGAACTTCTTCGCTCTTGAGCATCTTCACTTCCAACTAAAACTAATTCAATGAATCAATGTTTACCTTCTTCCTTTACCATTGAATTCATCTTCTTCTTCTTCTTCTTATTACTATATATGTGAATATTATGGTTAGGGTAGTCACACCTTGATTATTTTATCGAGTGGATTACTGTACCCTACTACATTTAGTAATAAAAAAAGTATATGTTCTTTTTAAGTGCTTAAATAAAAAAGAAAAGAAATTTTGTGCTTATAAAAGATTTTCAATGCTTATAAAAGATTCATTGAAAAAATTATCAGTTGACCTAATGATCAAATCAAGTATCAATAATAATAAAGAAAAAATAAATTGAATATGCGGTGAGTGAGCACTCAAAAAATGAATTGCCTGTACACTTCTTGACAACAAAGCGTGGTGACATCAAAACTACTAACGGACTTAAAAAAAAAAAAAAAAAAAACTAAAATAAAACTAACATTTTTTAGTCTACTTTGAGCTTTATTTTATTTTGATTCATAAATTTATCTAAAGTCCAATTTTAGTCTTTGAATTTTCAAGATTGTTTCATCGAGATTTCTAAACTTTTAGATATTCAATTTTAATTTTTAGACTAAAAAAAAAAAACAAAATTAGTTCATATAATAAATTGGTTAATATTAATTCAAAAAATTTCAAAAATTTTAATAATTTTAAAACTAGTAAAAAGATATATGAACATATTTTTAAAATTTATAGAAAAAGATGATTAATTTATTTAAAAAAATTAGAAAGTTTTTTTAAGGATGAATTGATAATTTTTTGTAAGTCCATAGACTAAAATGAAAATTTGGAAAACTTAAAAGCATTCAAATGGAACGAACTTAATACTTGAAGGATTAAAATCAAACAAACATAAAAATTGGGTGATAAAAATAAACTTTTGAAAATTTATAAATAAAAATAAAATAAAATTAAAGTCTAAGAACCAAAATCATATTTAACCATTTTAAACCTTACCACCAAATTCACACAACTCTAAACCTAAAAAATCAATATTATATATTGCACTAAGTTTGATGAAAACTTGTCGAATATATAATAGCCTAAAATCTCATACCCAGCTTCTTCTCTACAGAACTCCAAAATAAATTCTGTCAAGTGTAAAATGCATTAAATTTTGACAAGTAGATCTCAACAATAACTACAAAAAAACAGGTTTGTTTTGCAAAAGAATACTAGGCTGCAGCAGGAATGTTGAAGAACTAAATGTATATTCTTCAGTATATGTGAAAACAGAAGCCTATATACTGTTGAGTATAATCTCATTTGCATTTCGTGTCAAGGAATTACAGTTGAAAAGAATCAAGCATGGTTCTCAAAACTTTCTCAGATGCCTGCCACTGTTTATCATTGGCACTAGCCACAAATAACACAACCGTGCTTCCTTTCGCCGTCGCCTTAGCTAGGTTGTGCGTACCCGTCAGAGCAAAAGGAGTCTCGAGTGTGTATTTGTAATACTGCATTAATAAGATGAAATAAGGATCTGATATGTATCACAATTCACAATTCTGTAACTGACACAGTTAATTAACTATCCTCACCAAGTAATGTTACAACAAGTTAGAGCTACATGAAAAAGCTTCAAAGTTGCAGTAGTTTAAGTGGAGTCCTAGCTAGGTCGTAAAGCTAGAGTTCAAATGAACTCGATCTAAATTGAGGATGTACTTGAGAACTAACTATATAAATCAAAAACGGAAGAATAAGCTGTATAACGTCATAGTACTTGTACCTTTACTTTCGGTTACAACTCTAGTTCCTATTTCCTATGCTTTTGAAAGTCTCGGTATCATTCGATGTTTTGATCAAAACATTACTAAATCTCCTTGTCAATAGCGAGTAATAGAAATTAGCTTGGGAAACGATAATGGATGTTACGATTGAACTCTAAGGCGTAGGATATGAGAAGTGTAAGGATTCAAGTTAACTGAGTTTGATTTTAACATTTTTTTAAATCTCTCCGTGTTTGTGAGCTTATGTGCATCTCGACTAATCTCACCGGACTACCATCTGGCCCTTCTACATTTAATTGTAAAAGTTCTTAGAAAATTAATTCTTAGGCAGATGACTACTTTGCCCTATTGACCACAACAAAACCAACTCATTGATGGTTAAGTTAGAGTTTGAAACATCACTTTGATTAATGGAGACTAGGATAATCCTGTTATGAGTGCCATAAATTAAGTACGAGTCTTGATATTGAAAACCTCTCTACCACAGCAAAAAAACTAATCACATTATGATAAGGGCGACAACCCAACCAAAATCTTCACATTCATATGATATTGTCTATTATGGGCATATACCCTCGTGACTTTGTTTTTTGTTTCACTCAAAAGATTTCACATCAATAGAGATGGTTGTCATCATTTATGAACTCGTGATCTTTCCCTCTTCTAATCGATGTGGGATACTTTGTTTACATCCCAACAATCTTCCCCTTGAACAAAGTTTTACCGAACCTCTATATTCGTTTTCTGGCATTTCGGCATCTAAAGATTATATCCTCTCCTCAAACAAAGTTTCACCAAATCTCAGTGTGTGTTCACATTAGATACTTGTCCTTTCTCACTAATGGTAGGGGACATTTGGTAAGTTTCACTAAACAAAAGTCACGTTAAATCGTGAAGCTTTTAAAAGAATAGAGTCTAAACTAAATCCGCTACTATACTATTAGTTTCATGAAAATATAAATGAACTGCAGTGACAACAAGAAAATCTCAAATCTTAAAGAAAGATCACAATAAAAAAACAAAAATGTAAGAAACACAGAGAAAGATCACAATAAAAAAACAAAAATGTAAGAAACACTGAGAGATTATACCGTCTGATCACCGAGTTTCTCAATTGATGATTCAAGGAGCTCTTCAGGGTCGTAAGTATTTCCAGTAACAAAAGGGCCAAGAGAAGCAATTACCTTCTCGGGGCTACCTATGTCTTCAATCGTAGCATTCGGCTTATTAGTCAGACGTATCAAAGGGGAAACCACTACCTGGATTTTCCCTTGTTTGTCATCTTCAAACTTCACCTCCACCCAAGGCTCTGCACATTTTGGTTGACAGTAATTACCCGACAAAATGTTTGCTACGCGCATTTGTTTCCAAGTTGGGGGCAAAACGAACTGGTACGGTTGCACATTTCCTGCAAAGAACTAAATCTCAAGTGCCATTAGCAAATAACTCATTTTTCAACTTACAAGAGATCGACCAGAAACAAAGAAAATAACCAATGATTAGAACATGGCTCTTGATACCATGTTAGAGTATTAATGTCAGTTAGCGTTAATTTCTATGTTCATCTCTATTATGTATATGACTTTACTATTTGAGATTCTTGATCTCTCAAATGTAAGGCAACACTTCTCATTCTTAATGCATTAATTTCTCCAATATTTCTCTATTAAATTTCATCACAAAATCAATTGAAAATGAGATAAGTTATACATCCTATTAAAAGTATCTCATTGTCGCAATGTGGTGTTTTCAATCTACCATTTCAAGATGGCGACTTCATGGTTTCACCGTTCTTGAATTGAATCTCAAGTATATGTTTCAAGACCCAATATGCATTTGAGCTTCATGGGTTTTTATATCATTTTTTTTAAAAACATGGATTCAACACAAACATCTTACTACCCTAGCAAAGGCTGTTTGGTATGAAATTTTGAAAGGGTATTTCAAATTAATATTTTGATATATTTCTGACACTCAAGGTGTATTCCCTAAGAAGCAAGGCTAGCAAGACAAAGGCCAACATTTAAATTGAGAGTTTTGGGTAATGGGTCAAAGTGTGGGGCCCATGTATATCCTTTAAATGTTATTTGTTATTTCTTCGTTTCCTTTATTAGTTATTCCTTTATTTCCTTGTTCTTTTATAGGGGAGCTATATAAGCTTTCTCTTTCTTGTTTTAGGGTTTTATCTCATTTTACAAACTTTAAGGTATTCTCTTGGAGAATTAGGGAGAGACTCAGGCCTCTATAACGTCCTTAGATTTGCTACATAAATAATATCAATCTTGGTTCTTATCATATTTACTAAATATTCCTAAAAAAATTACATCTAAACCAACTTTTAATTGAAATCACTACTTCTAAATACTTAAAATAATTTCTCGTTCTAAATACTAATTTTAAATATTCTTAAAAACTACATCCAAACAAAAGCTTTTAACTATAATCATTACTTCTAAATACTTAAAATAAATCTTCATTCTAAATACTAATTCTAAATACTCATAGGAGATTTTTTAAGAGTATTTAGAATGAGAATTTCAATTAAGTATAGAAGTAATGATTGCAGTAAAAAACATGTTAGGAGGTAGTTTTTAAGAGTATTTAGAATGAGAATTTACTTTGAGGATTTAGTGTTTAGAGTAGTCAAAAGCTTGTTTGAACGTAGTTTTTAAGAATTAGTACTTAGAATGAAAATTTATTTTGAATATTTAGAAGTAATGATTAGAATAAAAATCTTGTTTTGGTGTAATTTTTAAATGTATTTAGAATTAATATTTAGAGTGAGAATTCATTTTGAGTATTTAAAAATAAAAAATAATGAATGTGTAGATTTTTTTAGGAAATACTACTCCTAGATACTCTTATAGATACTCAATCCAAACATCCTTTCAAACTTTATCCAAACAAGTTTTTGACTCAATCATTGTTAGTTCTAAATATTCAAAATAAATCCTCATTCTAAATAATCTTAAAATCTCAATCTCAGAAACATGAGAACCTCAACAATATTTAGATATACTTATCTTCAGAAACAAAAATGTAAACAATTACATCTATAACTTGAAGCAATCTCTCAAACAGAAAACTAGAAACAACCAAAAACTAGGTTTACGAACTTGATGCCCCTTTAGTTAAAAATTCGAATAGCAGTACAGGAATCACAAATTTACAAATCTCCTGATCAAACTAATTTGACTACACTTAGCTACATTGATCCAACAAATAAAAAGAAAAAAAGAAAACAGAGAAATGAGTAATAATACCTGCGCGAAGAGCGGGGGTGTCCTTGGGGGAAGCTTTGAAGAACACGAAAGAAGGATCCAACGGCGAGGGAGGGAGATAGGAGCCAACTTCGATCTCTTTAGATACAGACGGAAGTGGATTTACCGATTCGAAAAGTGGGAGCGAAATCGGAAGCAGAGTGAGACCTTTCAGAATCTGCCGTCTTCGGAGGCCGAATTGGGAACCCTTTTCACAGACGATCGCCGGAGAAATGGGTTTCCGCTTAGGTTTTAGGCAGGTTGAAGTTGGGAAAAACGGGGAGATTGTATATGCAGAGGTTGACGCCATTTTCAGAGAGATTGGAGGGAGAAGAAGAAAACTGAGAATGGTTATGGCGAAGGGAGTTGGTTCAGAAACTTCGAACCTTATCCTTTGGATTATGTGGGATCCACTGGGGTAATTTATTATTATTATTATTTTTTTTTTGTCCAAACAAATTTTCTCTCCTAATCATGAACATTAATAAGGAGAACAATAAGATCAATAATGATGGTTAACCCAAAAATCATTCTTCAAAATCATTTTTTCATTTTCATTCTAACTTTTTATATTCTTCTCATAGCAACTTTTTATTCTGCTCGTAAATAATTTTTACTCACATTAAATCTACTATTTTATTTTTCTCTCTTTCCTTCTAACACAATAAACCATCCTCTCCATAATCATTCTCTTAACCACAAACACAATTAGTTATTCTTCCTATAATTAATTATTTTCTCATTCTCTCTCAATTTTAATTTCTTCCATAATCATTTTCATTTGATTTGCCCAAACACACCCAAATTAGGGGAGTGTTTGGTAATAATTTTTAAAGGATGCTTCTTGGTATTTAGTAAATATTTTCTAAAAAATTACATAGTTTTTAACTGCATACGTTACTTCCGAAAGTTCAAAATAAATTTTTATTAGGAATATTAATTTACATTCATTTGATTATAATCATTACTTTTAAATTTTTAAAATAAATCTTCGTTCTATATATTTTTAAAAATTACATTGAAACAAGTTTTTGATTGCAATCATTAGTACTAATTATTCTAAATAGTTAAAATAAATTATTATTCTAAGTACTCTTAAAAACTACATCCATACAAGTTTTTAACTACAATCATTAATCTTTAACTGTCATCATTTAAAAATTTTCCTTTATTATTAAATGTTAAATAACCTAATATATTTTTTTTGTTGATCATGTGGGTCTCGTCGTCATCATTTGTGCCGGACATTAAAAGTCTCAAACCTTATAAAAAGCTAAGCAATGATTTGTCTAGACAAATATAATACAAAAAATGTCTTAAAAATGTCAAACTACCTTAATATTTAATGAATCTTAATAAAAAGCTAAGCAATGATTTGACGTAGATGTTGTAATTTTCTAGGAGACCATGAATCTTAACCGATGTGCAGTTGGATTCATATAATATTGTACTAATGATAACAATGTTTTTTTTTCAATTGCAAGTTGACATGTCATACACCTTTAAAAATCTAAACTTTAATTGCTTAAAACTAGCTAGACAAACCTCATAAAAATAAAAATGCTACACAAAATGGTATACGTTAATGTTCAATGACTTGGCCTTGTTTAATATTTAATGACGAGCTTTTTAAAAAAACATATACATATTTTGAAAATGTTAGTCGTGTTCAGTTTCATTTCAATTATTTTTCTACCAAATATTTAATTTTTAATTTTTACAAGATTAAAATAACATTTTTGTTGTTGTACTTTAAAATTTGTTTCATTTTTATCCCTAAACTTTAAAAATATTCAATTTTAATCCATGAACTATCAAATTTATTTCATTTTGATCCATAAATTTTCAAATTCCTATCATTTTAGTCATACTATTTTTAAAAAGTTTAACATTAACTTTTACGATAATTTGAAGTTAATATTTTTTAAAACTGATTCAATAATATTAATAATATTAATATAAATAAAGAAAATAGGTAAACATAATTCTTAAATTTATAAATAAATATGACTAATTTTTATATAAAATTTAACAAAAAACATTAATCGAGGACCAAATTTAATTTATTTTGAAAGTTTATAAATTAAAATTGAACATTTGTTAATGTAGAGACCAATATAAAATAAACTTGAAAATTTAGAAACTGAAATTGAACTCTTGAAAGTAAGAGACTAAAATGAAATAAATTTCAAAGTCTATAAATCTAAGTGGTATTTTAACCATTTTATAATTATTTTAATTATTAAACATTTGTTGTTAATATTGAGTTAAATAGCGGACATTAATATTTAGGTGATGCGGAGACATACCTAATTTTAAAGGTAGATCGTAACAATTATCAAAATTTATCAAATAAATAGTTAAATAATGTAATTGTTACAAATTCAATAGTTTAGGGGTTAGTTTTTACAATTTTAAGAAAATTTATTAGATTGAATTGCAGCTAGTTTAGAAGTATTTTTATTTAACAATATATAAACTCAAACATACCTAATTTTATTGACATTGAGTAAATTCAAGATATTAATTCCACACTTGCGTGGAAATTATTATTATTATTATTATTTTTTAATGTTTTTGGCAATATTTAACTTTAAAATACAAGAAGATCGCATTTTGGATACGTTTCCAAATTTTTAGGACTAATCAGTCGCATCACATTTCAACAGCATTAAATGCAATTGAGACATTGCAAATTTAAATTGGACTTAACGGTGATAATATTACACATCCCAAATCTATTTTCTTTTATAATTTTGAAAGATGATATTTAAGAAATATTCAAACATCACATTAACCGATCAAAATAATATATTTAGATATTTATTATTGTTTAGGGGTTGTTTGTTTATGAATTTTAATTAAGTTAGAGGTGGTATGTTTTATTAAATGTTTGTTTGGGAAGTCAAAAAATGAGGCAGTTAAGTATCCCAGTAAGTATTCCACAAATCCACAAAATACACGTGTTACTAGTAAGTGCTCTATAAACCCACAAAATAAGTGTTCCAAATTTTTTATTACAATCTCTCCACTAAAACCACTCCACAAACAAGCAATATTCTCGAAACCAATAACAAAACCACCACAAACAAATAACCAATAAAAATATTTTTCTAAAATCATGAAACAAGCAAGTATTTAATTATAAACACTTCACTAAAACTATCAAACAAACGAGTTATTATAAAAATAAAAATTTCTAAACATTCTTAATAAGTTCTCGTACCTAAACAGTAACAAACATCGGCCTAACATTCTCTCTACAAATTAGAAATAACTTAGATTTTTTAATCCTAGCAAATCAAACTTGTCATTTAAGAAAAGCTTCACGTCAATGCCGGGTTTTGAAAATTACAAATTTTGTTTTTATCTTAAAAAATGAAATAAAATCATGACTTTGTTTCTGAAAATTTAAGGTAGTTTTGTCTTCTTTATTTGAAGTTGGTTTGATATTTCAAATTGTTTTAAAGAGGGTAGTTTTCTGACTGGTTTGCTTCTTATAAAATTAGATCGACATTTCTCGGAAATTGCATTAAAAACTCTAATATTAGGTTTCAAATTTATTTATTTATTTGTTTTTTTTTTAATTGTTTAAAGTGCTAATTTTGATTAGTTTGTCTATTTAATTACGACTTTGAGTTTGTGATTTGATTTTCAGGAGACTTTGTTAGATTTATGGGAGAGCAGTTTGAAGAATTAAGTGACCATAATCTCCTACTCGATGGTTGTGATTTATTAGATATATTAGATTGAGTGTATCGATTTAATTATATGTTATAGCACGATCTATGTTTGTTGTATGTTTGTATTGTTTACATTGAGAACATGCATCATGTTTATTGATTGATTGAGATTCCGACAAGGGCGAGCATGTATTACTGCTTATTCTTTTTTGTATTTTTATGTCTGAATATGCATGAACATTATTTGTATATGCTTTTTTGAGACAACGATTTGTCTTGCATGCATGTTGGTTTGCATATCCCAATTGTAGACTTGCACGATTGATTGAGCACGACACTTGGTGATTGGGTAGATGTAAAAGAATCAAAGAGATGGAAAGATAATACGATAAGATCAAGTGTGGATATAATGAGATTCGAGCACACGCACTCTTAGCTTGAGGTGAGATTCCTTGTCACATGATTTTAATAGATGGTTGACCGACTAGGCTCACGACCATGTCGAGCCTTTACTAGTAGCCTTGGAGACTTTTCCATATATGTGGTTGCTTTTTTGGACCCTTGTTGAGTTTTTCTAGATCCACCCTCACTTTAAGTATGAGATATGTTGGGTTTTGTTGACCCATGGCCTTCGAGATGCTCCACTTGCCAAATCACTTAGTTTAGATTAGGTTATTTGATATTGTCCTAGAGATTTATGGTCTCTTAATCATTTTGGTTTTGTGCATGTGTGCTTTAGAGTGTTATGCGAAGTGTAGGTAAGGACAAGGGTTTCGATCAAATATGTAGGAGGTTTTTGTTTGCAAAATTGTGGAGTAACAAAAAATGAGAAGTTATTTTGAGTGATTATAAAGAAGAAATTGTTGTAATAGCTCGGTTGGAAGAGATTTTTATAGAGTGATTATAAAATCTTATTTTTAATAGCTCCATAAAAGTCTTAAACAAACAATTCCCTATGAGGCAGGGTTTTGTGGACCATTCGCGATTATGTTGCCGATCTTGCATGTTTGTGGATATTTTTTATTTGATACATGTCTTTACTCCAACGTGGAGATCCTTCTTCTTTTCTTTTTTTTTTTTTCATAATTTGCGATTAATGATGATTTATTTTGAGTATTTATAAGTATTATTGCAATCAAAACTTGATTAAATAGTTGTTAGGAGTATTTAAAATGATGATTTATTTTGAGTATTTATAAGTAATTATTGCAATCAAAACTTGATTAAATAGTTGTTTGGGTACAGTTTAAAAAAAAAAAGAATTAGTATTTATACTGAAAATTTATTTTGAATATTTAGAAGTAATGATTAATAATATTATAATCAAAAGCTTGTTTGAATATAATTTTTAAGAGTATTTAAAATTAGTATTTAGAATGAAGATTTATTTTGAATATTTAAAAGTAATGATTATAATCAATAACTCGTTTAAATGAACATTTTTTAGGAATATTTAGCAAATATTAATTTGAAATACTCTTTCATAATTTCATACCAAATGCCCTTTAAATTTTTTAATTAATAACTAGTTTTCTCCTACTTAATTTGTCGATCATTAAAAATAATTGTCGTTTTAAGTTTTATCAAATCATAAAAACATATTATAAAAAAATCATTAATTTCGTACGTACTATAAAATTAATTTAAAATTTTGTAATATTTCGTGAAGTAAATTTTAATTTTGAAAAAAAAAATTATATAGATCAAATTTATTGATATATTTTTGAATAGTAGAAATAAAATTTATAATTTATTAAAAAAAGAAAAAGAAAATCGGATAGTAAAAAAAAAACATGTTGGAATAAATGTAGTGTTGAGCGGTAGGAAGATAATACGGCAGAAACTGGTGCTGTCCACTTTATTTATTGTGCTGGCTCTCTCTTATCTATACGTAACGTAACCAAAAATAATAATAATAATAATAATTCCTAATTAAAAATTGACCATTCAAAGATAAAATTTAATTAATTGAAAGCTACCAATGCAAACAAACCATTTTTAAGAATTAAAGATGGAATTAAAATCTAGAAAACAATCAAAACACCCACCTAATTATGCCCTAAGATCTGTCAAAGCTGTGTGCAGTTTACCTTTATTTATATCTCAATTTTGCATCAATAGTTGTTTATACGCTTTCTTATTGTATTATAAATACCCGTTAATATATGTATATTACAAATGTTAATTAAAATACTAGTATTATAAAAAACTATATACTAATATTAAATTAATTACTATTATTTTTTAAATGATCGTATTTATAATTATTTTATAGATTTGACAGCACACATACACTCAAATAAATGAGAATTAAATATCGATTTCTAATATCGAAATCGTGGCGTGGTGTTAAACTGAATTACTACCAAACAATGAAATTAACGTATTACCAACTCTTTCGATAAAAGAAACAAAATTCTATGTTTCTTTTCTCGTTTAAATAATAAAGGCTATCAACGACAAAACATAATAAAGTATAATTGAACTAAGTTAATATATATTTGAAATAAAACATAAAAAGAAAGAAAGTCATCAAAAAAATAATATTTAAAAATGTTAAAATTATTTTTATTTTTCTAAATTGTAATGTCATTTAATTATTACTTTTTTCTTAATAGTGCTAATAATATAAAATATTTTTTAAAAAATTTAAAAATTAAAATAGGTGGTAAAAACATATGCATGGGCAATTTCACCATGCATTAATTGATAAGCCACCAAGAAGTTGCCCTTGTAAGAAGGAAAATAAAGCCATGCCACACACAACTACATCTTTTATTCTCTACTTTTGACCATCACCTTCACAATCTCTCAAACAAACCTACACACATTATACATCAATTTTAATCTTAAAAAAAAAAACACATCCAAACCAAACATGTTTTTAAATCTCTAACTTATTAAGTTAGGGTGGCATCAAAGCCCTACATCTAATATCCATAAATCATGTATATTAATCCTACTTAATATATTTCAATAAATATAAGTT
>JBBMEG010000005.1:1719465-1759576 GCA_037832605.1 Cyclanthera cordifolia | reverse complement strand
AAGTTGTTTGGATGGCAACCCTAGGGAAGTCCCAAGTATAAGAATGGCAAAGACTCCACTTTGCAATTAAGCTTTACAGCCAAATCAGAAATCTGATCTTCATTAATGTTGATACCACATAAAGCAGATTTTTCCCAATTAATTTTCAGGCCCGAGCTCCATTCATACAACTGAATTAGACGAATCAAAGCATTTACTATATTATCGTCATACTTAGAATAGTAAGGTATCATCCGCGAATTGAAGTAAAGGTAAGTGAATATTGTCTCTTCCAACTATGAATCCTTCTAAAATGCCTTTTGAATGGGCTTGCTCAATCATGGAACTGAATACTTCACTAACCATCAGAAAGAGAAACGACGATAAAGGATCTCCTAGTCTAAGTCCACGAGAAGCTGATATCTTCCTTTTGGTTAACCATTTATTAAGACGAAAAATTTGGAGTTGGAAATACATCCCTTGATCCAACCAATCCATCTTGGATGAAAGCCTCTACGATTCATTACTTCAAGGAGAAACTCCCAATCAACACAATTGAATGCTTGTTCCAGATCAAGCTTAAGAATCTAGCCTGATTTCTTCTTTTTTCTGTATTCTTCCACAGCTTCATTAGCAATAAGAATTGGATCTAAAATCTAACTTTTTTGAATAAAAACACTTCGATATTTCGATACAATTGTTGGCATGACAGATTTAAGGTGTTCAGCGAGCACCTTAGCCACAATCTTATAAATGGAGGTAGTGAGACTAATCGGTCTGAAATCTTTGACAAACATGGCAGCTTCCTTTTCACGAATTAGACAAATAAAATTTTCCTTGATACCAGAATTCAAATGACCATTTTCATAAAATTCCTGGAATAAACTGACAAAATCATCTTTTAGAATAACCCAGAAAGTAATAAAAATATCCATAGAAAAGCCGTCAGGACCCGGTGCCTTGTTTTTTCCAAGAGATGATATTGCAGAGAAAATTTCTTAAACAGTAAAAGGTTTAACAAGATCAGAATTATGCGAGTCCGAAACTAAATATCAGTTTAAATTAAAAGGCAACATCCTCACTCCAGGTAACTTATAATACAAATTGTTGAAGAAACCAATCACTTCTTGTTCAATCTCTTGAGGAGCCAGCAACGGCCCAGAGTTGTTGTGAATGACTGATATGAAGCCTTTTCACCTTCTAGCTGCTAAATATCTGTGGAAAAAACTAGTATTCTCATCCCCTTCTTTTAGCCATGTGAGCTTGCTTTTTTGGATGAGATTGCATTCCTCTACTACATAAAGATTAAGCAGCTCACTCTTGGCATCTGCCCATCTTGCTTCAACGATCTGCAGCAACTCTCCACTCTCGGATTTTATCTCGAAAGATTCAATTTCTTTAATCAAAGAGAATTCAGCAAGCTTTGATTGGGCCGAGTAATCGTAAAACCATTTTTTCAGAGTCCCTTTGAGCTTTCTTAATTTCAAAAGAATAACAAAACCAGCTCATCCGTATGAATTATCATTGACTAGAGAGGACCTAACGAGGTCTTTGCAATTTGATATCGATAACCAGTTGTTGTAGAATCGAAAGGGGGTGGGACTCCATTTGAATGAACCAGCTTCCAGTAGCAGCGGAGAGTGGCTAGAGATAGTTCTAACTTGCCTTGACACCCGAGAGTAGGAGAACATTGATTTCCAGTCATTGGAAACAAGAAAACGATCTATCAACGATTTGATTTGGTCATTCCCACATTTGAACCATGTAAATTTGCCATTTACTATAGGTATATCAGACAATTCAAGATCTGCAATCAACATATTGAAATATTTCATGCCTTTGGTTTGCCTTCTGATTGGTTGTCTTTCAAATACCCATCTAGTAATGTTATAGTCACCCCCAACACACCACAGACCTTCGATAACCATTGCCAGTGACTGCAATTCTTCCCATAGATATGCTCTTTCATTTCGATCATTTGGCCCGTAGACATCTAGATGATGCCTTTGTTGTTGTGTTGTGCACCCAAAGAAAGGGGATAAATTCATCTTACACATTCTGTTTGAAAGGATTTCATAGGCTTAAGTGTTATCTTATCATTGATGAGGAATCTCTTTTCTTCAATTGGTTCTGAATTGCCCAAGGTTACAAGTACCGAAGATATGATCCAGCATGCCTAGGGCCTTGATCACAAGCCTTCTAGAGGACTCCTAAGAATCCACCATCAACCAAAGCACGCTCTATTCATCGTGCGAACCAAGGTCAAAGCTCACCCTTTCAAACTAAGCCCTCATCCTTGTACTGCGTTAGAAAGAACAAAGAAATTCTTCCTAGAAACTTTAATAATCTTTGGGTAGTTACTAAACCTTTTACTTACAACAAGTGAACTGATATTGCAGATACATTGAAAGGTATACTTAACTCCAATGTAGTGATCAAACCGTTAATTGTAGACAAAACTCATATCTCCATCCCAGGGAAAAATATAGAGTACCTCCTATGCTCGCCCGAAAAATGGAAATTATATGAGGTCTTTCACTTGATCATTGATAAATAGGAAGCAAGCAAACATAATTACCCTACAGGGGTATTGCACATGCCTATCCATATCTAACTTACCATAAGATTATTGGACGTGGTTGTCATTTAAAGCCCTCGGTCTGTATCAGAGGAGATTAGTATTGAAACTCTTAATGTAATGTCTCAAAAGCTCGTACTAAGGTTAGTCGGAACATCTGTGGACTCATGCCTGCTACAATTGGGGTTTCTTTTTTTTTTTAATCGAAAACACGAGCAACTTTTATTGATTTTTTTTTTGGAAACCAGAAAATCGAAGTTTCGCTTCAATATATCCATGGTAACCACGACACTCCTTAGACCAGACACCAGGAGACATCGAATGAATGGAGACAGGAGTGTCTACAAATTATGTCACAGGATCTTGATCCTGAGACAACGAGGGGAATACACCTTTAAAGCTCAAGCTTTCGACCAGATATAAGTAAAAATTTCAATACCATCTAGAACAAGGAAAGAGAGGGGAGAGAGAAGAGGGGGAGAGGATAAAGGCCAAGCAAAGGGCCAAAATATAGAGCAATACATGGGTGAGACAGAGAAGCAAAAACCGAAAAAACAAAAGCAACCAATAATTGTAGATACAAAAGGATTTTTGAAGGAACGATATAATGTTCCAACCTAAAACCAATAGGTATGACATGTTTTTATTAGAAAAAGGTATGACATGCCATTCACTTTTTTTTTTCTTGAAAAAGCAACAAATCTTTTCATTGATATAAAAATTTGACAAAAGCTCAAGATTACAAGGATCATAGGAAATATAAAACATCACAACAAAAAGATAAAAAGCTAAGCAACAGATCGATTAATCATACCTCAAATAATAAGCCTTGTATGTAGCTGGACCTTCTTTGAAGAGAATAGACAAGCCATTACGAATCAAAAAAGTCCGTAACTAAGAGAGAAATATAAGAGGAAGATTGATTAAGCCCAATTTGGCAGTATCATACAAAAAAAAAAGTACATGTAAATAAAATTTTCTTAATCTAGAACCTTTCTAAATTTTCTTACTATAAAACTTGTTATTTTAATATATCAGATTTAAGACCTCGGGGGTTCTTGATTGAATAAACAGTCTTGTGACGGCTATACTCACTAAAATTAGCATTACTTTTTTTCTAAAACAAGAGACATAGCATTACTACATCAATAGAAGAAAATAAGGCCCCAGGACCGGATGGTTATACCATAGAGCTCTTCTTAACTTTTTGGCTGCAACTTAGTTCACTTTTTACGACTCTGATTGATAAATTCTTTGTAAATGGGCATTTAAATGCCAGCTTCAGAGAGAATTTCATTTGTCTTATCAAGAAGAAAGAGGATGCTTGTCATGTTAAAGATTTTCCCCCATTAGTCTAACCAACTCTGTTTATAAAATAGTTATTGAAGTACTAACTGAAAGATTAAAGTCTGTAATGCCTTTCATCATTTTCAATCTCAGAGTGCTTTTATTCATGGCCGTCCAATTCTAGACTCAATTTTGATTGCCAATGAAATTGTAGAAGAATAAAGAATGAAAAAGCAGAAGGGCTGGATTCTAAACAAGATTTTGCCAAGGCTTTTGATTGTGTGGATTGAGACTTCCTTGGCCAAGTATTGTCTTACAAAGGTTTCACTCAAAATGGATCCAATGGATAATGGGCTGCGTCCGTAATCCAATGTTTTCTATTATCATCAACAGTCGACCAAAAGGAAGAACCTAAGCATCAAGAGGTCTACGGCAGGGCGACCCCCTCTCCCCTTTTCTTTTCCTTCTGATTTGTGAAATTTTTAGTGATATGGTTCTAAACATACACTATAAAGGTCTTTATGAAGGTTTCTTGGTTGGAAGGAATTCAGTCCACATTCCACTCTTACAATTAGCAGATGATACATTATTGTTTTGTAAGGACAATGATCAAATGATGGAGAGCCTTATACGAATTGTTGAGCTTTTTGAATGGTGCTCTGGATTAAAAATTAACTAGGAAAAGTCAGCAGTGGTGGGAGTCAACATGGAAGTCTCTAAATCTGAACTCATGCCTTCGAAGATGGGATGTAAACTAGCACTTCCTTTCATCTATTTTGGTCTGCCTCTTGGGGGTCATCCGAAACACTTATCCTTCTGGGATACAGTACTTGATAAAATACAAAAGAAGCTTGATAGATGGAAAAGTTACTCCCTGTCCAGAGGTGGTAAACTTACACTTTGCTCGGCAGTTCTTTCAAGCATTCCACTTTATTACCTCTCGGTACTCATAATGCCTCCTCGTGTTTGCTCCTCCTTTGAGAAATAGTTAAGAAAATTCTTCGAGGGAGATGCAAATGGTGGTAGCTTAAACCATTTAGTATGTTGAAGAAAATTGTTTGGGCAAAAAAGTTGGGGGGCTCGGTATTGGTAACATCCACTATAGGAGTACAACATTATTATCAAAATGGGGATGGAGATTTTTACATAATCCTTCAATTTTATGGTGTCGTGACATTGCTAGCATCCACAGTACCCCTAGCAGTTGGACCCTACTTTGTAAACCCTCCTCAAGCTTGCGCAACCCATGGGTGAGTATTTTCAGAGCTTGGAACTAGTTCACAGGTTCAATCATAATAAACATTGGAAATAGGGAAAGAAGTCTATTTTGGCATGAAGTATGGAGTGATCATGAGCCCCTGAAAGTTCGTTCCCCTGCTCTCTTCTTGCTTTCAAAAAATCAAGAAGGAACTGTGGCTTCTTTTTGGGACAAAGTTACAAGGTCTTGGCAATTGGATTTTCGTAGAAATTTAAAAGATGAAGAAATAGTTGGTTTTGAATTGCCACTCTCCTCCTTATCCATCACATCACTGTCTTCCTCTCAAGATAAGCTGATCTGGGCTCTCGATCCTTCAGGGGGTTTTTCTGTTAAATCAACCGCTGCATCTTTGGAGGAGAGCCTCCCCTTAGACAAGGATCTGTATATTTCCATCTAGAAGTCAAAATGCCCTAAAAAGATTAGTGTCCTCATTTGGATTTTAATTAATGGGAGATTAAACATAGCACACCTGCTCCAGAAGAAGCTCCAGGGTCACTCTCTATAACGTTCCATGTGCCCTCTATGCAATGAGGCGGATGAATTAGAAATTCATGTACTCTCGTTTTGCTCCTTCTCAGCCCCATGTTGTAATCGTTTGCTTGTCTCTTTCAATCTTCATTGGAGTTTTGCAAATAACCCGGCTCATATTGTTTTTCAACTCTTATGCAGCCCATCTCTCAACAAAAAGGCTACATTCTTATGGGTCAACTCTGTCAAAAGTCTTCTCTATGAAATCTGGTGGGAAAAGGAATTTACGCATCTTTCAAGACTCGCACCAAACATGGCATTATCGTTTTGATGTTGCCAGATTACAGACTTGCCTTTTGGCTTCCACCTCAAAAGCCTATGCTAGCTTTTCGGTCCAGCAACTTGTTTTCAATCTTGAGTCTTTCCTCTTATTGTACATTTTTATGTGTTTTGTTTTGATCACTTTATATGTTTATGTTTATGTTTTTGTTTTTGTTTTGTTGTTTTTGCTTTGGTTAGGCTTGCCTCTGTTTTGCCTTGCCTTTTTCTTTTTCCTTTTCCTTTGATTTGTATTGTCTTTTCTCTCTTTCTAATAAAATGTCACCGTTTCTAAAAAAAAAAAAAAGAAAAAAAAGAAATGCATCGCAACCACTAACCAAATAAGGGTTAAGAATAAAACTGAAAGGCCTGTGATGTTAACACTATGACCAAGAGAGAGAGAGATGGCACACCATTGACCTATGAAGCATAGACATGGAAAGGACTCGGCAATACGCTATTTTCTAAAAAATTAAGACACAGATACGTTAAAGATATGTTAATTTTTTATAGTAAATATCTAAATTTAGAATAAACAACTAAATCCACACCACTAAAAACTTATAATATCAAGTTAATTACAATGAAACATAAGTTAGGCATGTTGCATGGAGGTGGCGGAAATGAGTACTTTAGAAGATGTAGACAGATATTTTTCATGAAAAGAAAAAGGTGATTGGTTTTTTGTGATAAATGATTGAGATGATTTTTATTCGTTCTACTTTCGCCTTTTCCTTTATCTTTTTATTATTTAGTTGACTATAACATTACTTTTTTGGGTTTGAGCTTTTTACATTTTGGACTCAAAGACCACAAATGTTTACAATATATGTCCAAGGTGTGTCCGAATATTAAAAAAATAACAAAAAAATTAGAACTCGTAAAAAGGTGTGTAGGACACGTGTTCGAGAAGTGTCCAGAAGAATGTGTTCGACACGAATTCCTTCCCTATTTTGAAGTGTCCGTGCTTTATAGCCATTGACAACTATCAATTTAACCATATTGTGAACAAGGAAAACTGGCCAATATGAAATGAACCTGCAGGGAACAATTAACAA
Source organism: Cyclanthera cordifolia (assembly GCA_037832605.1). Taxonomy (NCBI): domain Eukaryota; kingdom Viridiplantae; phylum Streptophyta; class Magnoliopsida; order Cucurbitales; family Cucurbitaceae; genus Cyclanthera; species Cyclanthera cordifolia. Next base: position 1,752,630 of record JBBMEG010000005.1, on the reverse strand, counting down.
AGGAAAATACCTTGTATGTAAGGAATTTCAATTTGATCATCAAATTTGCATCTTCATTAGCAAATTCCTCTCTTCCCAAGGTGTCATTGCCTTCAATCTCCATCAAATTGTTTTTACTTTTCACGATTTCAGCTACCTTGTCCTTGTTTGCTTTGAATAAATTAATGTCCACAAAAAAGCCTGGGAATACAACAATTTTTTTTAAACAAGAAAAAAACTTCCATTATGACAATGGAAAAGAAACAGAAGCTTCAGATACAACTCCAAAGGTAGGAAATACATAAAAAACTATGAAAATAGGGAGGGGAAGACAAATGAAGTAACAAAATACATAGCAAGAAGAGGACAAAAGAGAGAGACCGCGAGCTAAAGACCATACGAAGTCTAAAAGGCCTATAAAGAAAAGGTGCAAAAACAATAGAGATAAACAGGCCTAAAACAAAATTGGAAAGCTTCAGCAACTAAGAGACCAAACAACAAGACTCGAGCAATAGCCAGAGGCTTGAAACTTCAATCAGAAATATCATGAGCCGGAGCCAAATCCAACTTCCAAGACAAAACGACGAGGTTCTATAATTCTGGGGTGAGCCAAAGCATTGCGTAAAAGCTTGAAAAAACCACCTGGTGCAAAATCACTGCTCAAACCCAAACTCAGCAAGTACAAACTCGACATTCCTTCAATGGTGTGCCATCTTTAAACGAAACTGAAAATTCAAGTACCTATTAGACATTTTTTTAAAGTTTAAGAACCTATTGTGCACAATTCTAACAGTTCAAAGACCAAACTTGTAATTTAACTCTTGGTTGTTTACATTGCTCTATGTTTATCTGTAATTCTCTTTGTCTATCATAGTTGGTCTTGTTCTTCATGATTTTTCTAAAAAAAATTCTACCATGGAAAGTTTGTTTGGGTCATCTTTTTTCTGCTAAAACACAATATCAACGGCTAATAATAAAAATAAAACCAAACCAGAGTTAATCAGTTTTATGAATCATGATCAAGCACGGACAAAATGTGAAGAGACAGTCAACAATACTCCAAATCTAAGTTGTTGAAATTTACAGAAAAAGGAATTCACGTTATTTAAGGTTGGCTATTATTACCTCGATATAATGGCCACAAACCCGGCTTGTTCCTGAAACATGTTCAACATGTTTGACATTATTAATAAAAATATAACAGTCGCTCAAGGACACCAGCAAAAACAATTATTTTGAATACTGCAAATAAATATAGAGTGCAATTCCCAAGCAGGACCTCATTTCCTTTGTATATCGCCGAAAAGCAGAGTCGCTCTGAACATGAATGACCATTTTATAAAAAAGGTTGTCATTTGATATGGAACCATCTTTGTGGAAATTATGATAGCATTTGAAGGCAGCTGGAAAACGCTTTTCTCTCATTATTCTAACCATTTCCTGGAGAGATTTGAAGTACTTCATGAGCATATCAAGAAGAGTGAACACTAAGCTTCAGGATGCTAATAAATAAGATAACTAGTTTGTTTGAATATCAATATAATTTATAAAAGCAGTGGAAGAGGGAATGAAATTTCATTTCGACCAAAAAATTCCTCAATAGGCAAATTAAAAAGACCAATACATGAAGCAGCCGTAAGGAAAATAGTTCTCAAATCTCGAGCAGATAATGCAACATTTAAATTGAGAGAAAACAGAAGTACCTTATAAAATAAATTCATTGTCCTATCATGATAACCTGACAACTAACCTGTAATTTGGAAGTTGAAAAGTCAGCTGGGTTGGATTGTAAGAATTTTGATACAACCGATCTATCTGCATTTCTTGGGTGGTAATCGCCATACCAGTCTGAATGGATGGGGCAAAAGGCACTACCAACGTTTTGAAGAAGTGCTTTTATTTGCTGTAGTTATATTTTACAGAAGAAGAGATTGTAAGAAAGGCGGCGACACTTGACAACGCGAAATTAGTCCAATTATGTTCTAATACAACAAAAAATGACAATTTCATCCTATTTCATGCCAAGGAATTTTAAATACCTGTTTTTCATCTGATCTATTGGCAGCACAAATTTCCCTCAGGCTTGGTCCCAAATCAAGTCCACCTAAGATAAAACAGGGTATACAACTAAAATTAAGGGTCCCAATGGAGAAGGATTAAAAGGAGAAAATAATGGCAGCAACACCAGACCTCCCTCATTGTCTGGCAGGGCAGGAAATTCTTCCAATACTTTCTCCATGTGTTTTGAACTCTCGTGGCTCACCATACGGGCCACTAGACCCTCAAGAATTTCACCCTGCACTTTTACGTGATCTTTTGAGCCTGCCCAATTTTAGTAGACTATCAACGTCTCAACTGATAACACAAAGTGAGTAAACGTTGCAGGATTATAGATGTTCATATTTTAAGCCAAAACCCGCCTCTAACGGGACGGTGAATCCTCGCTTAAGCGGGAAATGGGGTAGTGAGTGGGGAAGCAAATTTTCTCGCAAGGTAAACGGGGACAAGGATGGGGACAGGAAATGTACTATTCATTCCCGTTTCACCAATACCCACCCCGTTTTCATTTTATTTTATTTTTTTACTAATTTAATCTTTAATTATAATATAATCAAATATATAGTTTATTTAATAATTAAATACATAACAGAAAATTGATGTATACATTCATGAAAATTTAAATCTTTGAAAATATTATTAAAAAAAGTACTCATAAAAATTAAGATTTTTTTTTGTAAAAATCACAAACTTCTCATTAAGAAAATGAAAATGAGTACAACGAGATAACAAGCCCCGAAGGGATCATAAAACTTAAGATTTGAAAAGGAAAAAAATAAATTAAACGGAAAAAAGTCCCCGCAAAAAATCCAATCCCCACGAGGAATCCCCGCCCCGATCCCCACAAAAATAAACGGTGAATTTCACGGGGACGGGGATTGATTTTGGTGGCAGGAATGGGGATGGGAAAGCCAATCCATGGCCTCACCCCACCCCGTGGACATCTCTATGTTGGATCTATCAAAGTGAGAAGATTATAACAACATACAAGAAATGAAGAAAGTGGGAAAATTTTGTTAATGTCCATGGCTAAGTCATGGAAGAATCGATCAGATGCAAAGCAAAAAAAACCTATCTTCCAGTAGTGAAATCATTACTAAAAAAGCATGATTTCAATGGATAGCATATTCATAGAACTCAAAAACACTCGCACAAGAGGACATCCTGCAAAACGGATAATGTTCAAGTAAGGTGGTAATGGATAGCATATTAACTTTGCAAAAATAACTTAAAAGCAAAGGGTATATAGGAATTTAAATTTCTTAATTTAAAAAAAAAGCAACATGCAGCTGATAACATTACAGTAAACACCAGTTAAACCGACAAAACTGTACCTGGTACAGATATTTCTGCAACTTCATCAAGAGCTTTGGATACTGATGTTGCAGTTCCTTCTTCACAAAGGGCATCAAAGCAAGCAAAAAAAGATGCCACTGATTTTCTTCAGCAATCAGAAGAAAAAAAAAAGATCAGAAGCCAGAAGATAGTTATTATGTAACTAGTAGACACTACAAAAATAATTAAAAGTTAGATCGCATTAGTTTAAAAAAACATTAGGTTTTTACCTCTCCCACTTGCTTTACGCAACACATTGACAGTATAGCAAAAAATGTTTTCTTTTCCATTGATTTTATTAAACTTCGGTGCGTCCCATCCTTCTTTCTGACATAATTGATGAAGAATAGCAATCAAATACATTATGATGGTATTTTTTACAACAGCAAAAAAGTTCATCTGCATTGACTAAAAAATGTTCTCTCTCCCGCCCTCTGGGGCCTGCTCCGGCAACGATGACTATCAACTCATCCCATCTGCAGACTGTCGCTCAACTGCCACGTTCCGGATGCCTGCCTGCCAATCTATTCACTTTACTTCCCCTGTTGCTCGATAAACTCCTGCCACGTTCCGACTTCTCCAACCCTTTCTTCCCCAACTCAAGTCACTTCAGATTAACTACCCACACATCAGGTTAGCCGTTATCGTTATTTATATCAATTTTCTCGTACTTTCTATTCATCTGCTCTTGCACTCCATTCTGCTTGCCTCTTCATCTTTCCATTATGGATTCTGCGAAGTGTATGATCTCCGGTGAATGTTTCCGTCTGCATAAAGACGGCCCTGTTTTCTGGTTCATTGACTAAACCTATGGACGTTCAATGGCCATGACAAGATCCTGGCTCCTCAGGTTTGAGCAACATTGGTGCATTTTATTCAAGACCCTCTGTCCAAATACTTCAACCAAACATGCAAGGAAGAGTTTGGAATGCTATCGGTTAATAAGCTCCGAAAAAACGACATGCTACTTTGTCGTTGTGTTCTCAAGCCAGTAAGAGGATATAAGCAAGTCATTCATTTCCCTGTCAACAACAACAAATCCGGAATTAAAAATCTCTGGGAAATGGTCTATGGCTTCATTTCGGACCACAACCTGATCGTTCAACCAGTCAGACCTCGCCATGCCAGAAATGAAACTCGCTTCTCAAGCCCACAGAGAGAAACCGCTGGAATTCCAGGTCTGATCAAAATAGCCTTTCCATTCCTAGATCAAATAGCTTTGGCCCTCTATCAACAAAATCTCTCTCCAGTAATGATAGCGAAGCAAATACCTCATTCTGGATTAGAAAGAACTCAGAAGTCCTACAAATGGATTTTAATAACTTGTGGGTAATCTCTAAAGTCTTTGCTCACGATAGTTGGATGGATATCGGTAATACATTATCGTCCAGAATAAAATCAAGAGTGATTATCAACCCCATGTCAGTCGATAACGGCCTCATCCATCTACACGAAAATGAGCTCTCTTCCATTCTAACGAGCCCAGGGAAATGGCAACAATTTGATAAGTTCCACCTCAAGTTTGAAAAATGGTCGTCCGACATCCACAGCAGGCCAAATTTCATCAAAAGCTATGGTGGGCGGATTTCAATATCTAATCTTCCAATTGATTTTTGGTCCCAGTCAGTATTCGAAACTATTGGAAGCTACTTTGGTGGTCTAGAAGAAATCAGTCTCGAAACTCTAAACTTGATCAATCTCTCTGTGGCTAAGATCAAGGTCAAAGAGAATTGTTGTGGACTCATCCCGACGACAATTGAAATAAGTCATGTGATAGAGGTAGCGTCTATTTACATTTTTGTGATATTAGTTCTACTAACTCTGTTATTTGAATCATGATATTTTTTCAAGGAGTTTCATTAATCCTATCGATCTAGCAAGAATCCAGCAAGTTATGATAGATGAAGGACTAGACCCGATTGAGCAGGGGTTGATTCCTCAGTTCACGAAACCTCCACAGAATTTGGTGAATATTGCAAGAAACCCGATAACAGACTCCGATAAATTCAATGAATCCAATTATTTGAATATGGTTAAGGCGGCAAAATCAGTTGAAAACCCATCCACCCCCTTAGCTTCCACCTCAACCGCAATTCCAATCTCCATTAATGACCCTGCTATAACTTCAACCGTCCCCTTGACTCCCGCACATATAATAACCCCTTCCAGCGTCGCCCCATCTTCCATCTCTATAATCCCAATCTCCATTAATGACCCAGCTATATCTCTAGCCACCCCCTTGACTTTCGCACCTGCAATACGCCCCCCCTATAGCGTCGCCCCATCTCCCACCCCTATTTCCAAGAACTACTCGATGGCACCCTACCCTCTTTTACTATACCCGGACCCCAAAAAAGAAAATGAACCCAGACTTAACTGAATCACTCTATACCTCCTTAATCTCGGACCTATCCAAATCTTACCCGGCCCCCAACCAACCTACCTCTCTTATTTCGACGGGTTTTCAATCTGAATTGTCAGCCTTATCTTCTGGTGTGACACTAATTCGAGCTTCTGTACCTACATCATCTCCTCGGGATTCAGCCAACAAGGATAATACCACGCAGGGCTGTGAATCTGATGGTGAATCAGTCATTAGCATCAGCAGCGAGGACTCAGACTTTGCTCTTGATATAGGCTCTCTCTTCCTAGATAATACAGAAAATAATGATATTGGCAGCTGCAGCCATCAATTTACTACTAAAACTGAAGTCTCTGGCGCAACAGATCTAATACCCCCAGAATTTAACCAGATTGTAGATTCCTGCGGTTTCAAATTCAATTCGGCAGCCCCAAAATAATACAAGTTGCTGGCTTGTCTCCCTAAAAAACTATGAAGATCATTTCATGAATAGTAGAGGTTTGGGAGACACCTCTAAAAGGATTGCAATTAAAAATTTCATAATAAAAAATTACCCCGAGTTTGTTCTGTTTCAGGAAACTAAATCAAATTCAGCCAACCGAAAATTCATCAAATCAATTTGGAGCTCTAAGGATATTGGCTGGGTATCTGTACAATCCTGGGGAAAATCAGGTGGGATGTTAACTTTATGGGATGAAAGCAAGGTTACGGTGCAGGAATACATTCAAGGCGAGTACACCCTTTCAATTAAATTCGTGATACAAGAGAAGGAATGCTGGATCACTAATGTTTATGGTCCTAATGATAACAAAGAAAGATCATACCTCTGGGAAGAATTGCAATCACTAGCTATGTATATTGAAGGGCCTTGGTGCATCGGGGGTGACTTCAATATAACCAGATGGGTCTTTGAAAGGCAGCCAATCAGAAGACTGACCAAAGGAATGAAAGACTTCAACAATGTGATTACCGATCTAGACCTGGTTGAAGTCCCTATAGTTAATGGCAAATTTACTTGGTTCAAGCTGGGAATAATCAAGTTAAATCGTTGATAGACCGTTTTATGATTTCTAAAGATTATGATTCTTTATTTTCAAGCTCTCGAGTGTCAAGGCAGGCAAGAACTATCTCTGATCATTCTCCCTTGATTATGGAAGCAGGATCTTTCAAATGGGGCTCTACACCTTTTAGATTTTATAATAGTTGGCTGTCGAATTCAATATTTAAAGATCTAATTTCTTCTTTTCTTAATAAAGATAATGCATATGGTTGGGCTGGATTTGTCATTCTCTTAAAACTAAGAAATCTGAAAATATCTTTGAAAAATTGGTTCCAGGAGTACACTACTCAGGGAAAACTTGTTGAACTCTCCCTGATTAAGGAAATCGAAAAGATCTCTCTAGGGGGTAGATTGACTTTATGCAATTCTGTTCTGGCTAACATTCCCATATATTATCTCTCGGTCTACAGAATGCCTCCTTCTGTGATTATAACGATTGAAAGACTAATTCGAAAGTTCTTTTGGGGTAGCAAAGAAGGAAGCTCTATTAATCACCTTGTAAGATGGGAGGTTTGGGCCTTGGTTCAATTAAAAACAAAAATGAGGCTCTATTGACAAAATGGGGCTGGAGATTTGTACACGAACCAGATGCACTTTGGAGACAAATCATTGCTAGTATCCATGGACTCTCTCCCTTTCACTGGCACACTCGTCTAAGAGCCTCTAAAGTCTCAGAAGCCCTTCGCATTCTATATCTCTCCTTTGGAAAAAGTCTGAGCACCTATCAAGGATCCAACTCAGGAATAGGCTGCGTACTGATTTCTGGTCTGATGTATGGGCTGCTAATACCCCCCCTTAAACAGCTCTTCCCCCGAATCTTCTCTATCTCAAGAATGAAGGAAGGCTCGGTTGCTTCATATTGGGCTGAGCATACCCTTTCTTGGAACCTTAATCTCAGAAGATCAATTTCAGAAGATGAGGAAAAGGAGTTTAGCAACTTCCTAGCTTTGGTTTCCAGGCTCTCAATTTTCTCAAATTGTGATAGACTAACATGGCCTCTGGAACTCAATGGAAAATTCTCAGTGAAATCCCTTGCCAGGTCTCTCGAACACTCACCCTCAATGCACTTAGTGTTGTTCAAACATATATGGAAGACCAAATGTCCAAAGAAGGTCTCCATTTTCACTTGTATTTTAATCAGTAGGGGTATCAATACAGCGAATCGTATTCAAAGGAAGTTGCCTCTTCATTCGCTCTCCCCATCAATCTGCCCGCTATGCCTACTCCAGCAGGAAACTTCCATACACTTGCTCTTCTTTTGCTCATATGCAACACAGTGCTGGTCAAAGCTCTTCGGTCTATTTAAAGTAAGCTGGGTCTTCTCCAATAACTGCAAATCAAATGTGATTTGTCTAATCAAGGGTCCTAGAATGTCTAAGAAAGCTAGAATTTTGTGGGCTAATGCTACAAAGTCCCTGCTATATGAATTATGGTGGGAACGCAACCGAAGAATCTTTGAAGATGCTTATCTCCCCTGGAAGGCATGTTCGGATAGCGCCCTATGTTCTTCTTCTCTTTGGAGCTCTCTTGCCAGTGCTTTCAAACCTCTTTCAGCTCAAGACATTATCAAGAATTGGGAAACATTCCTTGATCCCTCTGCCTAATATCTGGCCTTGGCTACTATTACATAATTTTGTATTGCTTTGCTATTTCTAAATTTCTAGTTGTATTTTGATTTTAGTTTATTTACTTTCATCTCCCCCTTGGGTTTGTTTTCTCTTTGTATTATTCCTTCTTTTAATGAGAAGTTTTGTGTCTTTTTCTAAAAAAAAAAACATTAGTTTCAAAGTAGAACATTCGAGTTTAAAAGAAAAAGCACTTGAGCACTCAAGAAATATAATTACAATCATAGCTGCATGAAAGTAAACAGAAGAAGAGAAGTAGTTGCATGCAAGAAACACTTGTAACTCTGGATGATATACGCATCTAATAGAGAAGCACTAAATGTAAATGATGAATAACTCTCAAATAATTCATCATCTAGCAACTTTGGAGCTGTCAAATACGACACAATCTTAAAAAGAATCTTCAATAGTCAACCATTTGATTGGGACAAAACAAACGGAAGTATAAATGATAAACCACAGGTTGATGTAGCATTTCAATGTTAAATTCTCAAACGGAGAAACATTGCAAGTTCAGAAAACTATAAAGATATCACTAATTTTTGGGACAGAATCCATAATCTGATTTTCCACGTCATGTAAAACATTAGAAATTACATTTAATAAAAAAGACCAGTCTTCAATTGTAAAACAGTTGATTGAGATGTCAACGCTGACTCTCAAACAAAATGGTGTATACCATGTAAATTAAATGAAATTATGGATCAGCACCTGCTTGAGAATAACCAGACATGATTAGTTGGTAAGCGCCATTTTCTACAAAAAGCTATTATTTCTGCAGTAGAGTAGAACTTTGGTTTTCCATTGCCTAGTTCGGTAACTGCTGTAACAACCACTGCACAAAACGAAAAAGCATGTTACTTAAAACCTAATACAATACCCTGACAGAAAGAAGCATGATAAAAAATAGTAATAACTTCAATAAAAAAAACTCATGTAGAAAAAATAACTATAAGTCCTGATTGGACTGCATGAAAGATGTCGAGAAAATTCTTTTAGAAAAAAACTCGTAACTCAAACAAGTTACAGAACTTAAAAAAAGGACAGATCAAGTATCAAATCTACTCAGCTTCAAGTAACCTGTTGTACAAAAGATAATTAAACAACAAAAATTATAGGGAAAGAATCTTGAGAGATAATCTCACTCCGTATCAAAGGAAAGATTGATCACATGACATAATTCATTCCTGCACTCCCTCTTAACTAAATAAAAATTAAAAAGTGAAAACATAAACCACTCTCCAAAAAATCCAAGCATAGTTTTCACGGTTTCACCCTTTCCTCACCTCCATCAACACTGCCTTGAGCATCAAAGAGGAAAAAAGGCAAACCACTTGAGCATTGTGCTTCACTCGGTACTGTCACACTCCATCAAAGTTTCTTTTTTTTTTTTCCCTCTCATCTTCATCCCGTCCCATTTCCTCCATCAATGTTTTGTCTTCGTGCCGCAACCCAAAGAACTTGTCTCTTTTCCTCCCTCCGCTTTTTGTCTTAGCGCCGCAACCCACAGATTGCATTCATTGGAGATCTCTCTTACATTTCACCGTAACCAAAGCCGAGTTCACGCCATGTAGCCAATCTTTCTTCTTCTCTATGATTCTACTAACAGTTTTGTGTTGGCTTCTCCGACGAACGTATTGTGAGCATCCTATCTTCACCATCGATCTTATGGCACTCCACCCGTCACTTACAATGAAATGCGCATCGTTTTCCTCTTCTTGGAACATCTGAGGAAAATTTTCTCTCCTCCCCCTTTGTGAATCCTTTGAGCAGTACCTCTTTTGTTAGAGAATGAACGAGATCGCCTCCATCTACTCCAACTCTGCCATGGCTTTCTTCCCCAGGAATAGGGGCTACAAGATCTGAAGTCGTGGTATGGACAATAATCGTTTTCGCCATTCATCACGAGGACTTCTCTTCTCGAAAACTCTCGACAACATTGTTTCCTCTATTGATCATATTTTCTTCTTTTGACCATATCTAACGTAATTGGTTTTTGGCACACAAGCATTATTTTTCTGATCTGCGAGGAAAATATTAAGGCATATGTTGGCTACGTCAACATCAACAAACAAGCCCATCCAACACCCATTCATTTTTTTCACATTGTTGGGATTGTATTTATTGATTTATATTATGTACTTTGCAATTTGATTGATTCATATCACTGTTTTGATAGATTTCTATGCAATATTTTCACTTTATCAATGAACATATATTTTTTCAATAAAAAATACAGGTTGAATATAAAAAGAATTTGGGTCTCTAAGAATAAAGACTAACAAAAAAAGTCATAAACTGATATATATTACCGTAATCCTCCCGTGGTCGTTGGCCATGATCTCCTAAAACAGCAGTTACTAGCTCCATCGATATGCACATGCGGTTATTCTAAAAGAAGAAGAAAAAAGGTAGCAAGATGATTTGGGTGCAACAAGCAAATGTGAGATGACCGAGTGTATATAAACACGTTCAAGCCTCTCATAACATTTTATTTTTTTATGGTAAGCGATGCTTCTATTTTCAATAAAAGAAACAAAAGGACCATTCAACAGTTATACTATATATACAAAAAAAAAAAACAAAAAATTAAAAAAAAAATCCATCAATCAACAAGAAAAAAGCCTACAGATTAATTATAGAAAATCCACCCATGCAAAAGTTTTGAAAAATGACTTAAAACAAAAAACTAATGCACTAATCCCTCAAGAAGCATTGTTTTCCCATGTTAGTGTTACAATACCTCTAGGAAATCATTGAATTCTGCTTGCTTTTTTGCAGATACAGATCCCCAAGCCTCTTGAAACGTCCTTCCGAGAACAAAAACACCGACAGCAGTGTAGCTGGAAATGGAAATTTATTTATTGAGGAAAACTTTGAAAACGTGGTGAAATAGAACAGAAACGGAGACATGTTACAAAACTATAAAGTTATAATATATAGTACCCTCTTCACGGCTTCACCTAATAATAAACTCCCTATAATAATAATATAATAGTAACAAAGACCATATAAAAACACCGACAGCGTTTTTGGAGCTATCTCTTTGAGGCTTTTGGATGGCCTCCTGTCTGCCCATATAACATCAATGACTTCTTGCATTTGGTTTTATTTGGATCACCTTCCGGTGGATCAAAAAAGAGCTTCTGGTTAGCGGTGGTTCGTGTTTTGCTTTGGAATATTTGGTTAGAACGTAATCAAAGAGTTTCCAGGGACTTAACTCATAGATTTGATCAATTATTGGAAACAATTCTTATTGCAATTTACTTTTGGTGCAAGCATTTACAAAAGTTGAATGTCTTAGATTTATCTCTTTTTATGTCCAATTGGAAGTCTTTTTTTTTTTTTTGAGAAAGCGACAAAATTTCATTAAGATAATGAAAAGAGTCTAAGCTCAAGATTACAGATTGATAACAACCCCCGAAGGAAGGTAGAAAGAAATGACAAATAGAACCTACTAAGTAAGATGCAATAAGGAATTAAAGGCAGTACAATAGATCAACTCAAAATAAAAATAGAAAACAAGACTGAAAGTTATGTATAAGGATCAAGGAGCGTATCCCAATTATTGATGATGTCTTGAGCTGATAGAGGCTTTAAAGCACTAGCAAGGGAGCTCCAGTGAGAGGATGAAAAGAGAGCGCTATCCGAACACGCCTTCCAAGGAAGATGGACCCCTTCAAAATTTCTACGGTTGCGCTCCCACCATAAATCATATAACAAGGATTTTATGGCGTTAGCCCACATAATTGGAAGTCTTATTTGTAATTGGCTTTATAGCCCATGAGGTTTTTCTCCCCCTGTTTTCATTTATCAATGAAAAGTATCTCTTTCTATAAATATATATATATATATATATATATAATAGTAACAACAGTAATAATAACAAATCATGAAAAATGATATTGCAGAAAATGTGTGTAGAACAAACCACCAAAAATGCTAAAAATAAAAGGGAAAAGACATTATCGGCTTACATATTTCCAAAGCTGTTTTTGGCATACGCCCCACCATCATGGCCAGCATACATAAACAAAGACCCGGAGTGTTTTAGTGAAACCTGCAGAAATTTCCAAGTTGAATAACCTAATAAACCTACTAACAACTTGAAAATTCAAAGAACAATCAATATACTATAACCATTGGAGACATTAACCAAGCGTTATTGGCAAATAAGTAAAAAGTCAAAGTAGAAGAAGAAACAGTAAATGCTACACTACAAAAACTGTCCTTCTGTTTTGTTCCAACTTTCCAAGCAATGAAAATTTTCACAGAAAAATATGAATATATCATGAAATAGGAGACTTTGATCCTTCCAAAGCTTAAAGAAAACGATATTAAACATAAATGGAACTGAGAAAGGATGGCATTTAATAATTAATAACTTAAACATAAATGAAAGATTAAGCATCATAAACATAATGACGTCGTCATAAAATATTATGGGTAACTTTTTATACCTCCAATGTGGCCAAGCCTTTTGATACCATTTCTATCATCCTTGTTCGAATCTGACACAAACATATGCACATTAAACATACCATCATTGACAATGAAATACAAATTATCTTTTAAAAGTAAATAATTAAACCTAATCGCCTTATCAAATTGATAGGTCCATTTTGATGTAGCCTGTAAGACCTAATAAAAAATAACTCTCCAAAAAGTTTAAAACTCCTATCTTTATCGGGGTATGTTTGGAGTAGTGGGAAGGGTTGGGAAGAGAAGGGAAGGGATCTCTTCCCATTGTTTGACCCACTAACTTCCATCACATCAATCACTAATTTATTCTTACTTTTCTTCATTTATCCCTTCCTTTCCCTTCCCTTCCCTTCCCTTTCCTTCCTTTCCCTTTCCGCCATAGACGAATGTGCCCTTAATGAATCAAATGTTAAAGAAAACATGAGTGAGCTTACTATTTATAATGAATCAAATGTTTAAGAGTACATGAATAAGGAAGACTAGGATTTAAGAGAACTAACTAACTAATCAAGAATTATCCAACATGCCCTTAACTTCTTTACACCATTTTATCCCTAAAAGAAAGTTGTACTCAAATTTAAGGAGTGGTCGTTGTCGAAAATTCTCCTCTGGCGCCAGTGTGGAGCAGCACTAGAGGAGGTGGAAGATTTGTGGGTTAGGGATATTTTTAAGGGTTTAAATAAAGAGAGGGAAAATCTCAAACTAAAATTGATCCAAATTTTGAATCATTTTTCCAAGTTATGTATTTTGCCTTCAAATTCTTCAAGAAATTCAAGATTAATGTAGGAATTTTGTGTTCTTGAAAAAATTTTAGCTTCTAAATTGGCATAGAGGTAATTCTTGGATGCTCTTTGATGTTGGACGTGATAATTTCTATCAAGATTCTCAAGTTGATTTCTTGAAAATTTGTTCCAAACTTCCAATTAGATCATCAGATTCTTTTTTTATATGTTTAGTTGAAATTCATCTTCTGAATTGCTAGTACTGAAATTCCAGCACAGTTCTTGATATGAAATTGGGATTTTCTTCCCGAAACTGATAGTGGGATCTTTTAGTCACCTTTCTTGTGTTGTAAATCTCCAATCTTGAAAATTCTTGCAATTTCTTTTTTCTTGGAAGAGAATACTCTAAAAGGTACTCTCTTGTAAAATAAAAGTGGGTTGTTCGACAACAACACAACTCCAAAATTCCCTCGTCTGGTTGGTGTCACCAAGAGTTTCTTGGTCTTCCATCAATGGCAGTCAAGCTTGGCCAATGTGATGCTCTAACACTAATTTGATGAAGCCTATAAGAACCAACAGATAATAACTCTCTAAGAAATCTAAAACTTCAAGCTTTATTTTATTTTATTTTGAAATCCGTGACAGTTCGGGTCAGCTTGTGCGCACTTCGACTATTGTCACGGGACATACCACCTCACCCTGCAACATTTGGATGTCAAGAAAACCCGTAGAAAATTAATTCCTAGGTAGGTGGCCACCATGAATTGAACCCATCCCCTTAAGCACCCAAAGGCCCTTCTTGACCACTAGGCCACTCCATGGTGGTTAAAAAAACTTCAAACTTTATTAATGAATCAAATGTTAAAGAATACGTGAGTGATACTATTTATCAAGATTTAACCGAACTAACCAACTAATCAGAATTATCCAAAATGCCCTTAACTTCATTAAATGACATTTCCAAGATATGTATTGTGATACGGACCCGATGAAGCATGTGTATGTTAGGAGGAGAAAGAGAGAGTTAGGAGTTGGCTAAGGTGTGGCTCGCATGTGGGAGGGAGTTGGAGTATGTAAGTTTGTTAGGGGATATATTCTGGGCAGGAAAAGGGTAGGGATTAGCTATTCTCTTTGGTTTAGGTTATTTCTTTGAGATTGGAGAGTGAAGGGCTCTAGAACTCCTTGTATAGTTGTTTTGATGATAAAATTGGCAGATTCTACCGTATTGATATGGAAATATACAGAACAACAATGAGGCACTTGAACCCTCCTAATCTTGAGATCATTCAAGTGTCAAGCTCTAGAATACTCACTAAATACAAGCATACTATCTCATTAATATGCTAAAACGGTTCAATACCAACAATATACAATCAATCTAAATTTCCACTAATTTAGAAAAATATATAGATTCAAGCCTTTTCTCAAATCAGATTCGTGTCCAAATTTAATTACAGAATCAAACAATTAGGAAGTGTCGTGCTTAAAAATATAGATAAACCAATCTAAATTTAAAAACAATATGAACGATAATAAATCAAGTTTAGAGACGTCGGAATCACCATGTAACCTTCTTTTTTTGCCATGATGAAATTTTTTTATCAAATATGATGGCATGATCCACATTTCACAAAGAAAAATGTCCAATAGAAGCCAAAAGAAAAGTAGAAGGTTCACAAGAGAACTTCCCCATCCATTTATCCATAATCATTTCTATAAATAATGAGAAACCATGCTTTTATTGATAAAATGAAATAATCAGAAGGGCAAACAGGGAACTATGCAAGGAACAGCAAGTCATCCCAAAGAACAACCACGCAGCTAACTATTCAAAAAGGGTGTAAGCATAACTTAAGAAAACACATAGAATATAGACATACCTCCTGATCCGACTTCTCATTCTCAAATTTGGGGTAGAAGGTAGCTCTTATTTGGGCATGTGTGTAACTGTAGTTATCCACAGTAAACTTTTCTATCTGATTGCCCTTGAATGTGTCATTCTGTGCAGCCAGTCCAGCAGAGTTCCCCTTATTTTCAATAGATGTTCCACCGGTGGGTGTATTTTCAGCTTCCACAACTGCGGCCCCACTTGTTGTTCCGTGTGCTTTTGGTTTCCAAATTGCTCTATGACATACCCCAGGAGGGACCTGCGTACTTGAAATAGTAACATGAGGTTGACAACTTTCAGTGACACTCAATTTACCTAGTGCAACTTCAGCAGCAGCAGCAGCCTCTAACTCTGAAGAAGCTCTGTCAGCCTTTGCCTTCGCTTTCCATTTCTGTTGTCGACGACCACCCCTTGGCTGCAACTGAAGATTATAATAAGCAAGCTGAACGTTCAAACTTTTTTTTGAAAGCTCTAAAAATTCATACTAGGATAAATCCCAGTATAAGATAAAATTCTAATCATGTTACCAATGCCTTGACCCGAGTAATATAATTGAAGTGATTCACATACGTTAACACGTATATAGATAGCCAAATCTTTTTCCATGATAGCATCGTAATAACATTAATTAGTATTTATATCCACGTAAATCATCAAACGTCAAAAAGAGTAAAAAAACGCAATTTCTAAAAATCAACGGAATAGATTGCCGCATTCAAAACGAGAGAGTTGTGAATATCAATACCATTATTGATAACAAATTGAGATACCCAGATACAAAAATTGACGAACAGATATGAATACACGGGTACCTGATTGTTAGGCATGATGAATCGAGAATCGCGTGAAAGGGGAAAAGGGGAAGAAGTTAAATGTACGAGAGTGAGACAGCGAGGTAAGATAGAGTGGCAAATGAAGAAAGAGGCCCTGGAATTGAAAGGCGAAGAGGAAGATAAACGATGGTAAGTTAGAGCAATGGCGCAGAAAAGCCTCTTCGATACAGACATTCAAGTGAAAGCGTTTCGTAAGGGGTGGCTATGTGAATTCCTACACAGAGATGTGAGAGCTCAACCTACGCGGCAGCGCTGCTAAGGCTTTGTGTGAGCCATTGCAATGTAACTGATTTCGTGACCAGGAATAAGAGAAGGATCGGGTGGCGACGGAATTGAAGCGGCGGCGGAGAGAGAGATGGAGGCTGAAGAAATTCGCCGGTGATGGCACGAAATCACGATAAAGGCAAAAAAGCTTTTGGAAGAAAAAAATCTAATATAACAAAAATGGATTTAGGATCTGGCAGCACTGGCCCAACACAGAGATATTATTTGGGAGTAAAACGGCGCGTGATTTTTTTTTTTTTTTTACATCAACGCCGTTTTTTTTTTTTCGTTCTTTTAATTTTATTTTTCAATTAGGATGAAGGATGGAATGGGATGAAAGTATTATAAAACGGTGTTTGAGTGCAGGATTTGAATGAAAAGTGTTATAAAATTTTGTTTGGGTGGTAAATTAGGGTAGGATAAAAGTAGATGGATGGAATGCGATAAGAGGTGATGAGATGTAATTTTTTTTTTATAAAAAATAAAATAATTAATAAATAATATTTTTAATTGAAATTTTTTATTTCAAAGTATAAAAATTAAACATTGCAAATTTTCATTTTATATTTATTAAATATATTTTTTCCCTTATTTACAAAATAACATATTTAAAATTTATTTATATTTTATTATTATTTATCAAAAAGATCAAATAGATATTTATAATAATACATAGGTAAATATTATGTGTAAAGTAAATACACATAAACAAAATATACACAATCTATAAATAAATACGTTAAATAGACCAGTTGGTAAACAATATTTCATTCATTGTAAATAGTGTAGTGTTTTAAAGTTTATTAGTACTTTATGTATTATTCATAACTTTCAGTAAGTGATGGAATTCATTTATGATAAAATCACAGTGAAATCTATGTTTTTGTAAATTATACTTCAATAAATCTAGTCCTTATAGATAGAACCGGTAATTAAGTAATTAGTACACTCGTTTATTCGACGAGATTTCAGGAGAAATTTAATTCGTACGGTGAATTTCATATTTATATTGATTTCAAATATGAAATACAGTGGATTACAACTCTACCATGGACTTGGACTAGCAACTTTGAACTCAAATATATTTATGGACTGGGCTTGAATCAATAACTGGACCTTGGTCCAAATGTCTTAATGGACTAGGTTTGAGCCATTAACTAGACTTTGTCCTGAAATAAGCTTTAACCAATATATCTTTATGGAATGGACATCTTGAGCCTAATATGTTTTAATATAAAAATTGGATTTCTGGCTCAAATTATCATTTAATCAAATTTGATCATTTATATAATTGATCGTGCCTATCAAATTACACGCGGAAGGGTGAATCAAGAGAGGGAAAGGTTAGGGAGAGAGAAAAAAATGAGAAGAAGGGAGAGAAAGAGAAAGGTCGGAAGAGAAAAAGAAAATGACAAAAAATTGACCCTAATTTAACACCAATGACCATTTTTTAACTTTTATTAAAGTTGGAGTACTGATATTGAACTTTTAGAATTTAAGGGACGAGAATAGAACAACATTATACTTCAGGAACCAAAATGATATTTTAACTTTTTTTTTTTTTTAGATGGAATTGGAAACAATTTCAATTTAGTAATTCATGGAGTCAAACAAAATATTAAATGTTGTTTCAATATTTTTCTTTTTAAGGTATTGGAAAATTAAGTTAGATTAAGAAATAACCACATGCGTCAAGTGGAAGGAAAAGGGTTGGAACATGAATTTGGACCAGCCACAACTCGCGAATTTTAGCCACATTTCGATCGAAACTCTTATTAAATCTCAGTTGTAAAAAAAAAAAAAAAAACTCAGTTGAAACTTGTGAAACCCCTGTTGGAATCTGATGTAATATCTGAGTTCTTATTTTTATAAAATAGTTCAGTTTTGAAATGTATCAGTATAAAGAAAAAGGAAAGAAACTTGTTTTCTACCAACTAACTTCAGAAATGTCTTGCAAGTTTGAAAAATGTGTACTTCAAAGTTAAACAACAAGCTATGATCTATTACAGTTTGTCACCTGCTAAAGAACTGCACAAATTCCTGCTGTCTAACTTTGGCTACCTTCCAAAAGCCAGAGGAGGGAAAACTGAAGGAAATTTCGAGGCTAAAAAGCTCATCTCCGACGTGCATCACGTATGATGTTACGCTCGATCCAAATCGGACAAGTACACTTAGCCTTCTTATTTACCCAGGGGGCTCCGTATGTATAGCAAAACTCATACCCACACCTGCAAACAGATCAAGAAGAATCCATTGGCAATTAGAAAGCACAGAAAGAAAACTCATATACGCACTTTCACAGAGACATTTGTAGTAAACTAAATATCATATCTGGGTTCATCTCATCTTAGCTTCCATGGAAGAAAGGAATTAAGATGTAATCATCACTAAATTATGTAAATCACCAATCAACCTAAAAGCTTAAGTTGGTAGGTTGAGGTAAATTTAATTACATTAACTAGCACTCCCTCTCATTTGCGGGTCTTCAAAATTTGATAAATGTCATATAAGTGGAATTAATTTTAAATGGAGAGGAAAACAAAACGGCAATGATTCAAGCTCTGGACTTCATGCTCTGATACCATGTTGAATTATCTTAAATCACCAATTAACCTAAAACCATAAGCTAATAAGTTGGTGTAAATTTAATTATATCAACTAACAACTACTAATATTGATCTCACCACAACAAACCAATGCCAATGGTTACTATTTCTTTTTCCATTGCAGACACTGTTACCTTACTCAATCCTCCATGCAAGTAGACATTTAGCGTATTGCATTAGGGGGTGTTTGTTCGAAGTTATTAGCGACTTATTACAAATGAGATTTTACAACTTCTCTTCGAACAGTCACACCCAAACAAGCCATTATAATCACTAAAATAATCACTTATTTCTAATCACTCAAAATAATTATTCATTTTTAACCACGCATTTCTACTAACTCCTCTTCGAACAATCACACCCAAAAGAGCTATTATAATCACTCAAATAATCACTTATTTCTAATCACTCAAAATAATTATTTATTTTTAACCACTCATTTTTAATCGAGTTATTGTATGCAATCCCTTTACAAAAACCATCATCCCAACGAACTATTACTAAAAACTCAAATTTCTAATTACTCAAAATAATTTTTTATAATGACTCTAAGTAATCAGTTTACAATTTCACATCCAAACAACTTCTTAATGCTCTCATTAGATGCTTAAGAAATATTGCATTTTTAACTGACTTTGCTCTTCTGCTTGATTTGCAGCTACATATGTGAGACAAAACAATAATGTTCATCAAAAGAGAGGATCAAGCAAAATAAATACAATACAGGTAAATAATGTACCTGCAGGTGATGTGGTAGCAGCCATCAGCTATAATTCAACCATATTGTTACACATGGTACACTGGCGCCATTGTTTCTTCGATGCAAGAGACTTCAGCATTTCCTCATCAGGGTGGGGATTAGAATTTAACTTTCTGTAGTTATGACAAGTCAGATTATAATGCCAAGGAACCTTGCAATTAATACAGAAAAACAGATTACATTTCATGCACTTCCTTGCCCCAGATTGTTCTGCATGAATATACGAAGCCTCTGTATATTTTAAGAGCTCATTTTTGGACATCAATCCTGAGCACCTGGAATTGGGGCAGTAAA
This sequence comes from Cyclanthera cordifolia, assembly GCA_037832605.1. Taxonomy (NCBI): domain Eukaryota; kingdom Viridiplantae; phylum Streptophyta; class Magnoliopsida; order Cucurbitales; family Cucurbitaceae; genus Cyclanthera; species Cyclanthera cordifolia. The sequence goes on along the minus strand of JBBMEG010000005.1, from coordinate 1,732,362 downwards.
CTTTCTCCAGAACAGGCACAGAAGCTTCCTTAATCCTTTGGCTCATGATCTCAAAGGCCTTGGGTTCCAAGAACTTCCCACAGCTTTCAATTTTAATTCCTGACGTACAGCCTTGATGAGGACAGTTTACCTGCATCCCATTCACATTGAGCTACTTTACTTCTATGTGCTGCTTCATACAAGAAAAGCAGTATCTGTGCAAACAACCATGAATTGAGAACATCTTATCCACACGAACATCTTGGAAGCAAATTGTACAAGTTTCTTTCAAGCACTTCCCCTTTTCAGCTTCTGGCCAGGTGATTTGAGAAACTATAGCCTCTCTAGCAAGTCTAAAAGCAAACTTGATTTCGTTACGCGTCACAAGGGTTGGGTCACAATGGGTAAACCTTCTCTGAAGAAGAAACACCTCATTAACTAACGTCGCCATTGAACTTGTTCCTGGAGGCACACTAACTGTAAGCTGTAACCACATAATATGAATAATGATGTTAAATCACAATTCTTTTCTTTCTTATATGACCTTTTCATAATGGATACGGAAATAAGAAGGATCGCCATTATTACCGGGTGCTGGGCATTTCAAATGCACTTAATTTAATTATATTAAAAGTTTTCTAGTAATAAGATAACTCAGATATCATTATAGATAAATCAGTTAAGTTCAAACCAGTAGTCAATAATGACGAGTGAAGAACCTGGCAATTCATATAGTGATCAATGATGCATTAAAATTCAGCTACAAATATAGAAATTCAAATTAATCACGTCATTATATTCGGCCAATCACTAAGTAAGGACTGTGACACAAAGGAGATGATGATGTTAGAGAGAAGAAAAAGTTTATACCCACCTTGTTAGTTAATTAGGTTTATTGAACACAGTAGATCGTCTTGTTATTGTGGCTTCTGAACATAACTCTTTATAAGCACTTTAAGCAGGCCAAAAAACTGATTCAATCACTTTGGGGGTGTCTGAGGTGTTTGTTTCGCGATATTAACAAGCTATTATAAATGAATTTTTACAACTCTTCTTCAAATAAACACATCCAAATAGATTATTATTGTAATCGCTCATTTCTAACCACTCATTTTTAATCACTCATTTCTAGTCACTAATTTTTGGACATTTCTAACCATTCATTTCTTATCATTTCTAACCACTCATTTCGAACCTTTCAAAATAATCACAAATTTCTAACCACATCCAAACAAACTATTATTTGCAATAACTCTATAAAAATCACCATCAAAACGAATTATTTATTGCAACCCCTCTACAAATAACCATATTCAAACGAACTATCATTAAAATTCAAAATTCTAATAACTCAAAATAAATTCTCATTTATAGTCACTTAAAATAATCTCTCTACCATTTCACATCAAGATACCTTCTTGAAGTGATAACCACAAAATTGATAGGTTTCAATCAAGTGAACTTGAAACAGATACTCTTTAATCAACTTAAATATTTTATATTTTGCTTATGAAATATTAAAAAAAAAGTTGCAATAATTAAAATAAGGAGAGAATTTGCCAACTACAACAAATTTCATTTTTTATCGTATCTGTAATGTGACCACATCCAACTTGCCTTTCGGTTCACCGAACTGGTAAAATATTAAATCCAAAAGGCTGTGTATCCGCTATTAGTAGTGTTTGATGATGTTCTCAAAGAGAATTTTGGTTGGCAATAAAACAACTTCTGAAAGGAATCATGGTATTTTAAAAATAATATCATGATTGAAAAGCAAATAGTAAAAGTAAAAACATGATGGGAACTTACATACTGATAGATTTCTGAACAGAAAAAAGTGACATTTTCTAGTTCTAAAACAAGAGCAAGATTGAGGGCTTGAATCAGAGCCTCGAGCTCAGCAAATTCAGTAGTGATCTCCTTACCATCGACCACAGATTCCAAAGACCTCATGTTCTCCAACAAGAGATTATCCTTAGGGTCACAAACCGCAGCCCCAATCCCAGGAACCCTAACCGTCATATCTCTTATCCTCTCTTCACTGATTAAACCCTTCGAATAAACCCTAAAACATTCACAATCCAACAAACCCCTCGATGAAGACGAAGAACTTTGGCCGTACGGATTCTCGTAATCATCCCCATACTTCCTCCACTCATCCTCGGGAACATTCCGAATATAACTCGCGAAGTTCTGATCATGGATCCGACGGTCGAGTTCCTCCTTCATTTTCCTCATCTCGATCCCACACCGCTCCCGATCCTTGAACTCCATGGGCAACCGCCCAATGTCTTGGAGCATAAGAGTGGTGGCCAAGTCCAAAGAGCCAGTTTCTTCAGACGCCGGCGACCAATCAACTGGTTGAATAGAGGGCTTAGAATCAATAGAGACATTCATGGCCTCCTGCAGTTGAAGTTCGAAGGCATAATTCTGGTCCGAGATCAGGGTTTCGGCCGCGAGGAGTTCCGATCGTTGCACCGTGATTATGTCTTCGAGGTATTCTTCGTCCATGGCGTCCGCCATTGATGTTGCTTCGGAACTGCACCGAAGAATTGGGTGATGAAAAGAATGATCGTCGAAATTTTACAGAATCTCTACCTTCGTCCCACCGATTACGCGCCCGATCAGCGGTTGAAAATCCCTGTAAACTAATCTTTATTCTCTTCAGTCATATTTATTTTCGATCAAATTTACCTGCCGTTTCACACTGTTTGTTTGTTTTTTTTATTATTTAATTTGAATGATTATGCTAAATTAGAAAAGCAATTGTGCGGTACTAAAAAAAATAAAGGGAGAGAGAGAGAAGGAAAAGCGATTGTGCTCAATGAGGTGTTCATAAAAAAGGGGCTATATTGCTAAAATTGCCACTGTTACGACTGCTGCTTCATAACTGTTTCCATTGTCTCCTTCATACCTACTCCTGGTGCTACAGTCAGAAGTCTATGCATCCACTGTTTCATTCTTTCCTGTTATTGGCAACTATAAAAATATTTCTATAAAAATGCAGATCTAAATTGTGAGCCAATATAAATAAATAAGCTTAACTCCGATCATTGTTTTGTTAATCAACATAAACATCAATAATTACCTCGAGGGGCAATTGACAAGGAGTTTTTGGTTCTTCTATACTATCACTTTTCCTAACTCAAATCTGTGTTAATGAATAGTAGGTATATACAGGGACCAAAAACCAAAGAAAATAATATAAAAAGTTCTATAATTTTCAATATATATTTTTTCAAAATTATCTCTACCATTAAAAGTATAACTATAAAAGAAATAAATACTTAGGCGGTTATTACTTGAGATCAGGAGGCATAATATATTGGGAGAATTTATTGAAAAGTAAATTAATTAAAAATAAATCCTACCCATTATTAATGTAATTGTAATTATTAGCTTTAGAGAGTGTTTGTTAAGTACTATTACAAAAATTGGACTTGGGATTTAGCAAAAGCTTGTTTGTGTAATCTAAAATTTGAGTACTTGCAAGTCCATTACAAATTTCTAATTAAGTGGTCAAGTAAATCCTCAAGTTAGTTTTTTAAAAACCCATAAAAATCCTACTTTGACCCACTTATAACTACTTTATTAAAAACATCATTCAAACAAGCAATTACCTCGAAACTCACACAAAAAACATCATACAAACAAATAAACATATACAAACCCCTTTCCAAAATCATTAAACAAAGAAGCATTTATTTATAAACCCTCAACTAAAACAAGCAAACAAACAAACTCTTATAAATTTAAAAAATCTATAAACACTCAAACAAACTCCTTATACATAAAACACTCAAAATACTTCTAATGTAAGTATGTATTTAAAGAAGCTTCAACATTTTCTCATGTGCTCTTTTTCTCATGTGCTCTCCCAATGTAAGTATGTATTTAAAGAAGCTTCAACATTGATTATGCTTCACGATGTTTTGATTGAGTATTTGAAAATAGTATTTATTAAATATTCCTAAAAAAACTACATTCAAATAAGTTTTTATTGCAATTATTACTTCTAAATACTAAAAAATAAATTCTCATTTAAATACTAATCATAAGTACTCTTCAAAATTACATTCAAACAAAATTGTGACTACAATTTTACTTTTAAATATTCAAAATAAATTCTCATTCTAAATACTCTTAAAAACTGCAAACAAACAAGTTTTTGACTTCAATTATTACTATCATTATTTCAAATTACTCAAAATAAATCATCGTTCTAAGTGCTCTTAAAAACTACATTTAAACAAGCTTTTGACTTGCAAAAATTACTTCTAAATACTCAAAATAAATTCTCATTCTAAATACTCTTAAAATCTTAGTCCAAGCATCACAAACACTTTGTAGTTTGAAAAGAATTCAATACAAGAAGCGTTTTACTCTTTAAATTGCTTCTAGTTCCTACTCTGTTCTTCACTTGATTTCAGACTGCCACAACTCGTTCAATTCTACAAAATGTTATTTCTGGTAATTCAGGAATTCTCTTAGCAAGGAAAAATTTTGAAAATTTGCTAAACGAAGAAGTGTTTTGGAAACAAATATCTACAGTGGATTGGTTGAAATAGGGCGATACAAACTCAAAATGGCTTCATGCATGTGCTTCTCAATGTCTTTGAACTAACATGTTGAATAGGCTTATTAGAAGAAATGGGAGTTTGGCTTGTAGTGCGGTTGAAATTGAGAACGAGGTATGTTCTTACTTTAATAATCTTTTTACTTCAAATGGTATTGTTTCAATAGGTGTGAATAATGATTTTTTCAACAAGTTGAATACCTCTTTTATGGACAAGGAAAAATTGTTGATGTCTAAGTTGTTTATTGAGATTGAATTGCTTAAGACTCTTAAATGCATGGGTTCATCAAAGGCTTCATGTATGGATGGCTATATTGCATTATTTTATTAAAAAAATATGGGTAAGATGTTGGGTTGAGTGTTACGAATTTGTGTTAAAGCGTTATGAACAATCGTTTGATAATGACTGAAATTAATAAAATCATTATTACTTTGATACCAAAATTTTATAGTGCTTGCTAGATGAAGGATTTTCGATCTATAAGTTTGTGTAATGTGATTTATAAATTGATTTCCAAGTTGATCTCAAATAGATTTCGAGAATTCCATAAGAATACTATTTTTCCATGTCAGAATGCTTTTGTTCCAGGTCGCAATATTTATGATAATGCAATATTTGAGTTTTGAATGTTTGCATGCAATTAAAGGTAGGAAAAAAGGAAAAACTTGCTTTGCTGCTTTAAAGCTAGATATGAGTAAAGCTTATGACCGAGTGAAATGTTTTTTTTTTTTTTTAAATGGTTTATGCATGCCATTGGTTTGGATACGGGGTTTGGTGAGCTAATTATACGGTGTATTACCTCAGTTTCGTACTCTTATAATGGTTGGATATTATTCCTTCGAGAGGGGGTTTCGCCAAGGTGACCCTTTGTGCCCCTATTTTTTTACTTTGCATTGAAATGCTATCACAGATTCTTAGTTGGACAAAAGAGAAGTGAGAAATTACAAATTTTAAGGTGGCTCGTAGAGCTCCATTACTTACACATCTTTTCTTCGTTGCCGATTGTTAACTTTTCTTTGAAACAAATAAGAAGGAAACTGCCCACTTGAAGGAAGCTTTGTGTCTTTATTCTTGTTTGACAGGTTAGAAAATTAATTCTGATAAATCAAATATTTGTTTTATTCCTTATACATTCGTCCGAGGAAAATGTGATTGGATAACTCAAGATGACAAATGTGGATAGTCACTTGAAGTACCTATGTATTTTGGTGTCTTTTTAGACTTTTTTTTAAAAGTAACTATTGAATTTATTGAAGATAAACTTAGGAAGTTGTAGTTTAAATGGAAGAATAAGAATTTCTCGAATGGTGGTAAGGAGGTTTTGATTAAGTCAATTCTTCAAACTTTGCCGAATTTTTTGATGAATTGCTTTAAAATCCCAAGTCATTATTCTGGAGTGTCATCTTATAATTGCAAAAAGACGTATTCATTGGGTAAAATGGAATAAGGCCTTTATGCCTAAAAACTATGGGGCCTTGACTTTCAAGATTTAGAATTATTTAATCAAGAATTGCTGGCAAAACCAAGATGGTGCTTAATCGCCAAACCGAATTTTCTGTTAGTGAGAGTTCTTTGTGGTAAATATTATCATTGTTACAATTTTCTTGATGTCAGGTACTCAAATAATGGTTCTTTTATTTAGAAAAGCATTATGTAGGGTAGAGATCTACTTGCAAAACTGATTTGTTGGAGAATTGGTAATGGTCGACAGGTTAATGTTTTACCTAGAAATTGCCCAGCTCACACACCATCTTTGCATCCCATTGGCATTGATCCATGACCATTAGCAATGTGCTAAAGCCTGATGGTGGATGGGATGAAGTTTTTATCGGAGATATTTTTTATAGAAAGGATGTGGCGGCAATTCCAAGCATAGTTAGGCCAATAATTAATGATGAAAATAGTGTGATGTGGTATTATGACGAGTATGGGTAGTTTAGTGTGAAATTGGCACATTGGTTGGCTTTGCAAGGGCATGTTTTTTTTTTATCAACTTCCAACAAAGATGTCTTTAAATGATGGTGGAAATTTCTATGGCATTCCTTTGTTCCTAGCAAGATTCGATATGTAATAACCCAAGCTTTCATCCTGTGAAAATTAAGGTATGCTTTGGACTTCAGAATTTCTCGGAGGGGTTGGCAAGGCTAAAGTGACCTTCTTTGGACATTAACGAACCAAACTCGTAAAGGGTAAAAAGGTATTTTAGGTCAAATAAAGGCAGATTGGTCATTTTAACCCTAAAAGGCAATTTGATCTTTTCATATCATTTTTTCAGCTCCTATATAAGACAAAATTTCATTTTTGACTCACTCAAAAACCAAAATCATCTCATCATCATTTTTTCTCTCAAATTTTGCATTTTCGGATCCCAAAATTGTTTCTGCAGTAGTCAGTGTGGATTTCAGCGTCGCCATTTTATTCACCCCCGCGATCGAGGAAGATACGCGATTGGGCCGCCTCTACACGACAACGCCGCCGCCCCAAGTTCGATAGCTCTTGCACCAGTCAGCACAAGCCGCACCCAACCAATCGGGGTTCGTCGTTTCGTCGATCGCTCACCACCTGACGTGTGTCTTGCCCCACTCGACCGTCGTTCAGCCTCTCTTCCGATTAGTCTGCGTGCACCCGAGCCAGAGATGTGCCTCGAGCCTAGGTGCATGCACGTTCCGAGCCAGCCCATCCACCCCGTTCCTGCCAGTGTTGCCTGATCCTGTTCCCGAGCCTAGTTGCGCTGCAGTTTCATGCACTGACGACTCTAGCTCCATGCGCCGCCGTACTCTGACGAGGGAAAAATCTCGCCGAGTCCATTTTTGAAGGTTTTAAGTGCAGATTCTGACCTGTTTGTCCTATATTAGCAGTTTTGTGTGGAAAAGTTCTAGGGGATTTCTGGAGCGCATTCCGATGGTTAAACCGAGCAGCTTTTGGCCAAAGTAAGGGAATTGTTACCTAGTATTAGAGATGTTGTGGTAATATGAGCACGTATTAGAGTAGTGGCACTGTTTATCTTGTTGTATTGCATTGATGAGTACTGTGATCGTTCATATATATGTTTTATCGTGAATTGGATTGAGTATGTGGAACCCGCTGCATTGTTAATTTTGAATGTATTATGATGTTTAGCATTGTAACTGTCCATATTCTTAAATGTTATGAATGATGATGAGTATGCAAGACGCTAGGTATTCTTGAATATGAACGTATTTATTAAGCAATCGTCCTGGCAGGCCTGTTTTTGTATTTAGTGATCTTCCCAGCGAACCTGAATTTATGTTTGGCGATCGTCCTAGTGCTGGCCTAAATGATTATTTACCCAGAGTTAGACTCGACGACGGGTAGCATTTGCTTGATTGTTAAACCAGAGTCCAAGGACTCGAAGAGGGGTATTAGGGTTTTTTGACCCGGTTTCCAGGCTTCTTGTGAAGCCCTTATGTGCTTACTTGATTTTCATGCTATCTGTTCTGATTTGTGTCTCATGAGGTCCTTGCTGAGTTTTAAAACTCAGCATTTCCATTGTGGAATTCCACAGCTACTCGGGGGTAGGACCGCATGGCGAAGCTGGATCTGATGTGGCCACGGGACATTGTTTTAAATAAATTGCATTAGACTAGAGGGTTTTAATTTCTATAATTGTTTAACTTTCGCACGAACTATTTGAATTCCTAGACATGTCTGTTATTTGTTCTTTCTGTTTTTTCCATGTTTTTAAGGGGTGCCCTAAAACAATCTTATTGTTTTGTTTGTTTTTATGATTTTCAATAAATGAGGGTATTATTTAGAATGTCTCTAATTGAATTGTACATGCATATAGAAGTAAGGTCCTACCATAGGCCGTAGATTGGGTCGGGTTCTTACACAGTATATGGTATGACACTTTTTTCATAATTTTCTCTCAACTAACTATAACCTTTTGAGAAGAAAGATGTGTTTTAGTGCTATTTGTCCTTACAACCATAAAAAGGAGGACTCGTCCTTGCATACTGTTTGGAGATATAGGTTGGCTAAAGATGCTTGGAGATTATTCCCACCTTAGGGCCTTGGTTTTCCTGATCATATTTTGGAGGTCGGGGAATTTTTATTGTGGCAGTTTAAAAAGCTTAATCTTATTCAGTTTGAGGGTTTTGCGTGGAGTCGAAGAATTAAGCTGCTGACTAATAATTGAGATGTTATTTTTCCTCGAATTATTGGGGAACAGAGCAATAATTGGAACTTTTGTGAAAGATATCTACATAATTTTAAAGCTGCGAGATTAAATTTATGTGTAGAGGGTATTAAAATGGCGAGGGATATTGGTTTTCAACGGGTGGAGATAGTTTCAGATAATCAAATAACCCAATTGTGGTGTGGCAGTTTCACTTTCAAACATTGTATAATTTTTATGCTTATGTGTCAAAAAAATAATAATTTATTAACAAATAAATTCATACAAAAATAGATTATATGCCAGTTACAAATATAGCCTCATTAGTTCTTACGAAATTTAAATGTAAAAACAAAAAACATTCCATTATATGCCAGGTGGAGAGGAATCGATCGTTAGTGAGTGCTCTTCAAGCCACATCATTTATAGTAGCTGCAACAAGGGTGAGACCAAACACACCATCACTTCGATAGATTAAGCAAAATAGATCATCAAGAAAATCGAAGTAGTTATCCATATTTAGTTATAAAGTACGATTTGAATATAAACTTATTTACAAAAATACAGTTATATATTATCTTAATATTAATTGTGTTATTTTATAATATGAATTAATATAATTTGCGAACGTAATACTGATATTTCATAAATACTATTATTCATTTTTTTAAAATCAGTATTAATACCATTATTGGATATAAGGATATTACATATAATTGACATTCTTATTTCTACACAATACGGTGTTATTTGGAATCATAGGTGGTCCCACATCTTCAGCAAGCATGCTCGATTTTTCTATCACCGGACTTCTCCATCAAGAAACTGGTTATTGTGCTGGTTAGCAGGTTGAATTGGAAATATGGCTTGTGAAGAAAGGTTTCAAGAGAACGATTTTTCTGAGTTGGATGTTCATCGTCTTCAACATTTCTTTCTTGCATTTCTGTCATCGTTGCCAAATGAACATTGTCTCTGACGTGAGTTGTTTTAGAGAATGATTTTGGACAGTTAATTTATATTCTCACTTCTAAAACCTTCCTATTTCTTCAGTTAGATAGCAGAGGAACCAGCATGAACAATTTGTTACAAGCCATCAAGTGAGTCTAGACACCAAAATCCTCCATGAATCCATCCATATCTCTTTTTTGGAAGAACTATATTCAAAACTCACCCCAAACTCTCTTTAAATCTCATTCACCAAATGTAAGAATTCTACTCAATGAAGTTACAAAAAGGAGATCCTATCTTTCTTCTTTTTTAAGGAAGGTAGAAATTACAAAAAGAAAAAGAAAAAGAAAAATGAGCATTCTACTGCAAAATCGTTCACCAACTGTAAGAATTTTACTCAACGTAGTTACAAGAAGAAGATTCCATCCATTTCATTGACATGGTAGAAATTATAAAAAGAGAAAGAAAAAGAAAAATGAGCAATCCTATCCGGATAGATAAGGAGAAACACTTTGAATGGGTCATAAGATCAGTAAAACTATAATTACAATACGGGAATATCAAGGGGCGTTCAATATTCCAAAAGTACAGCTATGAAGACCAGTCATTTAATAAACATAAAGAACATGTTTGGCTATGGAAGGAGGGAAAGAGATAAAGAAAGGGAAATGAGAGTAAATTAGTGATTGATAAGATGACAACCATATGGACCAAATAATGGAAAGAGATCCCTACCCTTCCTTATCCATCACTTCCCACCACTCCAAGCATGCCTAGGTAAAGGAAACATATGTGGTCATTAGTATAAACGCCTCCTAAGCAGTAGGCACAAAACTGCTAAAGCATTAATTTCAAATTAAAAGTCTACAAGATTTACCGTTCAATAGTTTTTTCTTTTTTTATGAAAGATGGGAAGATAGTTAGCCCATGTGGGCTGCATTACTTCGCAACAGGTTCACAAGCTAAACAAACATCCACTTACAGTGGGCAGTTCTCTAGCTTTCACTCCGAAACCAGAACAAGCGTGGCGAGTAAATATACAACAAATTTTCGATGCACTCATACCTGCTATCCCATTTTTCTTATGTAAACAAGCCCAGCGATCAGAGGCATCTATTTCTGAGTTGAGGCACATGATTGGACCCCATTACTAACCGATACATCTTCTGTCTTCACTCGCCGATAAAAGAGGACATAAGCAGCAGCCGACTTCACTTCTTCTTCATTTATAGGTGATACGTGACTATCATCAAAGTTGTGCCACCTGTTTTCTTCGATAAGCTAGACAAAGAAAAATGAACAACATAAGGATTCAATATGCAAGAAGCCAGGATGATACATTTCATAGTTGGGGGCAAGAAAACATAATAGTTCTCCCCAAAGCTCAAGGACAACTGTAAAAGCCAAACTTCCAAATGATGCACAGTATAAGGACAATACCATTAACAAAATAATATGTAAAATTAAGCACCACAACCATGAAGAGCATACGAATGACATAATAAAAATAGTAATAATGGGAAAAGAAAATAAAGAAATATGCATCCATATAATCTACAAGGGCATGCATACTAATTTTCACTCACCTTTATATGTGCAGTGTAGTGACCACTACCCATTCCACCATAATGATTGGTTAACGCGTAGAGTTCATACAGTTGACGTTGAGAGTTATTTTTATTAGCTACATAATTCGTCAAGTCAAAGTCATGAATTGGAAAGTTAACAAATGTTTCTAATTTATGCTTCATCGATCTGCTATATGAGAATCTTTTAAGATGGATGACTAACACTTCTGGAAGCCGCCATAGGTCAAGCTTTTTACTGGCTTGCCGACGCTCTTTGCATTGAGGGCAGAACCTTCATCAAGAACACATTAATATTAAACCACATAAGATAATACGTAATCACATAACAGTCCGTCCATCTTAATACAACTGATAAACTACAATGTCTTGCCGGTAAAGTAAACATCCTACTAAAATGGCAACAATGTTAACCATTCAAATGAGGTGCGTAATACAACTGTACAAGTACATATGTTTAAACGGTTTCTAAAACATAAAAATATCACTACTCAGTAGTTAGTGATATCATATATTTTTTCATAGGAATCAGAATTCATTGATGTATGAAAATGTTACAAAAAAAGTAAACCAGTATAAATTAATAATAATTAAAAAAGAAAACACCACGACAAAGCTATGTGTCAGAGTCATAGAATATGGTCTGACGACCCACGTCCTGACAAGCCATGATGTGGCCGAGGATGGTGCATCATCCATCACACTAAAAAGAGTGTCAATAGTGTCATCTTGACGCATCAGGAAGCAAAGCCACAATGGTGTCAAGGTGTCACTGTCAATGCTTAGTGGGAGCACGATGGGGCCCCAAGCCATCCCGACGATGTCCAGACTCGAGATGGAGTTTTGACAAGCGGCTCTGGAGTTAAGTCTGTATGAAGCTAAGATGTAAGCTCGCCAAGCTTGGTGTCAATCAGACATCCGACGGATGCTCCATGTTAGCATATGATTCCTCACCAAAAAAACATGCATTGGTCCAAGACTAAAAATGGTCCAGAATGTACTATAGGGGGAGGCATGATGTCAGCTCTCCACCACCCTGGGCTCTGTGGCCTAAGTGAGCTACCACATGACACATGCGTGTGTCGTGGTGTGGGCGAGCATTTGTTAGACGAGTGTCTTAGGCGGCTTCCTTCGAGAATGAAAATCAGGGGACAGTCTCGGACGGCACGGGTGTGCCGACATTGCGCCCTTGCCCATGGGACAGAGGTTGAGACATATATCGAGTGGCGACCCGCCATTTCACATTGGATTCCCGTGGGCCGAATGGATGCGTGTGCAAGCATAGAAGCATGACCAAGATAATTCCACTGCGTATTCGATGAGGCATAGTCGAGGTCTTGTGAACCTCGCTTAACGACCCGACAAGCCACAAAGTATAGACGATCTGAGTATGGGGCTTGAGTTCCCCTCTAAGGCTGGCCATGATGAGCGTGAGATCATGGCGCCACACGAATCGAAGAGTGCGACTGTGACACTATACTGGTTAACAAACAATAATTACAAAAGAGAAGATAACATATACTCCATGAAATAGCAAGGTAGAAAGTGGAGTCAATAAAAAGGCAATGCTTCCCGAATAACATTATCCTCCACCCAGTGTTTTAAAAAGCCCAAGGCGCACTAAGGCGCAATGGGCCTCTGGGGCCTGAGGCGCAAGGCGCACCTTAAG
>JBBMEG010000005.1:1706474-1719365 GCA_037832605.1 Cyclanthera cordifolia | reverse complement strand
GTACAAGCACTTGCAGAAATTGAAAAGTCCAAAGAAGGTAAACAATTTTCTGTGGATTCTTTTGAATCATAAGTTCACATTAATACATCATAAGGTCTCCAAAAAAAAAAGTTGTTAAATCAGTATTTGTTGCCTTCCATTTGCCCACTGTACTGCTTATCTGAGAAGTCTGCTGTTCATGTTCTATTCTTCTATCCATTTTCAACATTATGCTGGTCCAAACAAACTGAGTATTTTAATATCTTCTTGGCATTCCCCGACATTGTCCATATTTATGCATATTGCCTTTTGTTTGGTACAAAGTTACTTACAAGAGATCATCTTTTGCGAACAAATGTAGTGAAGGCCATTTTATATGAATTATGGTGTGAAAAAAACCAAAGGATCTTTCAAAACTTCCGTCTCTCTTGACATGCCATGCAAGGTTTGATCAAGCAAAGCTCAAGGCCTCAACTAAGTGTTTCTTATCACCTTTGTTTGTTGGCTACTACATCCAAGATATTACTATTAATTGGGAAGCATTTATCTAATGTTGTTACTATTGTACTTATTTCTGTTTTGGATTCTTGAACATCAAGGGTGCCTAATGATTTTGTCTCGGTTTTCTTTATTTTCTTCTTTGAATTGTATTTGTTTATGTATTTTTTGCTTCCCTCTTTGGGACTTGTACCTTTGAGCTTTGTCAGTTTTCATTTTCACGATGAGAGTTTTGTCTCTTGTTTATATACAAAAAAATCTATCCATTATCAAAGTGCCTTGAACAATTCTAGTTAAATTTTAAATAAGTAAAATGCCAAAACGAAAAAAACTAACAAAGTCAATGAAATCTGGTAATTGTCAGTTCCATTCACGTTCATAACGTGCAGAATATCAACACAAAAGTTTAAAATAGCAGATCATACATCTATCTGAATCTGAGAAGTCAGTATACTACTATAGTATAATAGAGGCTAGTGGAAAAGAAACAGCTCGTCAAATGCTTAACAATATTACTAATGTACATGCACGGTTTCAGCCATGAGTATATTAAAAGACAGTAGGAAGTAGAAAAGAGAGGATAGGGAACTAACCACATATCTTCAGGAACAAGTGGTTCTTCACGTAGAAAAGATTCCAAACAAGAATACAAGGAGAGCGGCTCACTTCGAGCTTTTTTCATCACAGGCCCAGATTTAAAAATTTCAGGCAAGCTTTCTAGGTAACAAGTATCAAACTTTTTTAGAAGCTTCTGAGACCAATCAACATACACTACGACTGATGATGATGAAGGTAGTTGCACAATAGCTTCTTCTCCACTTGATAGGTCAATGCAAACACCGTCTTCAATCAATAGAGTTAATATAAAAGGTTCCGCTACTTTAGATTTTGGATCGTTACTGTCCATTGAACTTGTGCATGTTTCAGCAGAAGAGTCATGATGATAATGAAGATCTTCTCCTGCATGTGACATGCCAGAATCAGATACATCAGTATCCATCAAAGTCCCAATCTTTGCCATTGGAGAGAGCACTCTTTTAACTATTCTCTGAAAGTAGACCTTTTTCATAGGACCATCGGATGCGACTACAGAGACTAGAGGAGTTCCAAAAGGTCTCCATCCTGACATTTTGTGGGCATCACTAGTTATCCTGGCACAAAAGATATATATTGCAAATTAAAATTTAATTTTTTTACCTACTTTAAGAAGGCTCAAGCCTCAACTATTTTTCAAGCAGGCAATCTGAAGTAGTAGGAATACCGTTGCAATTTCTAATATAACCAATACCGTGGTCAACCAAAGCTGGTACCATTAATAAATGAAAGGAGAAACGTATTTTTTTAAAACAAGAAAATGTACTAGCCTAAGAAGCACGAATATGTATGCCACAGGACACGGATATGAAAGGAGACACATATTATACTACAAGGATGCACTGACACATCATTTTTTTCAAGAGTCTAGGACATCAATAAAGACAAGAGTCACGACAATGACATTTATTAAAATGTAGTTGAAACAATGTATAATTGTTTTTGGAAAAAATAAACATTTCATTGATAAGAGACTTCAAATGAGAAAAAAGACATTAACGAAACAAATTGCAACAAAAAATTAATGAAAATAAAACAACCCCGAAGAACAGTCCTCCGAACACAACATGGAAAAAGGCATTGGTCATTTGTAATTCCCACCAATAAATCCCTAGTTGTTAATTTATCATAGTGAATATTAAAATGCAAGCAATGCAATTCCCTCTTAGAACTTGTTTTTTTTAACCATAATAGATGTCATTATCAATAAAATGTAATAAAGGAAAGATGAAGACACAAAAAATAAGGGTCTAATTAGGAAACTATGTATCGTATTTATACAAGAAGAAAAATTTGAAGTCAAATAGTCAATAAATTTATCCATTCATATGCTTAAATGTTGTGTTTGATGTATTTTACTCTTATCTTCTTTTTTTTCCTTTTCATATTATCGTGTGTATGTTTAGTATACTTAATAAGTGCTTTTATGTGTCAAATCGCACATACTGTTCCTGGCTCCGATGTACTAATTGAATATATTTCGTACTCTTAGTCAACTTTTGAATCTTGTAGGCAGCAATATGGTCGTCATCTTTTATCGTGGACAATGATATCAAGGGATCTTCCAGAAACTTGTGAATTAAATGGTCTCGCACCTGCATAAAAGACATTTGCGGAAAAAAAGTTTTATACACTATACATAAACGTACATATTCAACCCATAAATTTCTAGCTCAGTATATATGTGATTTCTACATTCAGAACTGGGAACTAAAGATGAGAGGAAACAATTATTAGTCACTATCATTCTCTTCAAGCACACATCAAAAGAATTCCATTCCAAAGGCCAACTAAGGAACCGAAGCAGCTAAGGCCCAAATGTTAAACATTAACATTGAAAGTCGAATGATTGAGAAAACAAAATCAAATCACCCCCAAACTATAGAATACTGTAGGAATCATTAAAAAAACTCAGCAAGTATGGTCCCATCGTTCAATAAATAAAATTGTGGAGAACAAATATCAGCAGTAATTGTAGTTCAAGCAAATCATTACCAAAGCCAGACTTCAAATAACCTTGGGTGTCTACATGCTTATGAAAGAAATAGAGGAAATTCTATACTTATATGTGCACATGTTATACATTTATGCATAAAATTAATTTCTGCATACCTCCGCTAATAGAAGCTTCTCATTTTGTTTTAATGAACAAGTGCCGTTAAGTGCCTGTATTAGATCCCTACATCGACCCTGCTTTGGTACAGTAACAGTTAAAGTTGATGGAAGCTTACTTCCATCACTAGTAAAAACCGTCACTGTCATAGTACGGGTGGTGGTTGACTGCAGTGGTAACGAGAGATACATGAAGGGGTCAAAAGTGACAGAAACTTTATTGCACACAGGGCAGACTAAAGTTGATTTGTATTGGCCCTGAAAAATGAGAGATAATTAGACTAATAAACTTTAAAGTGGTCAAATAGGAACAACACAACAAGCGAAAAATGTGCAGGAGAATGAGATGAACATAAACCAAGAAAAGTAAATATTGGCATCATAGATAAAATTGCAGAGATAAAGAGGAAGGCTAAATATGCTGATGTAGAAGGTATGGATGGCGTTCTATTAGTTGGAGAGGAATAAGAGATTTGTTTTAAGATTTAAACGGGTATTTATAGCAAAATAACATATGCCTTCTAGCCTAGATAGAATTGTACGAGTACATGTAATAATTCTTCTTTAGAACTCAAGGATACAACCTATAGAACAAAACAAGTTGTCAAGTAAAATCATTAACTAGATAAGCTCATAAGATCTCTTTTCATGAGATTGAGAGGAAACTTCCAAATTTAACCCCCTTTTGTTTCTCAAAAAAGTACTGGTCTCCAATTGAAGGATACCAAATCTCTCTTGCTTCCCCTTATGGTTTCTACATTTCTCCTTGTGATAAGCTCCAAGGATACCCTAAACCCCAATTAGAGCTTGTTTCACGAGGTTTGAACTTGAAAAGTTCCAAAATAATAAATCTAGAATTGTTTTTTTCACTTAAAATTCTGCATGTTGATTTTCCCTGCTTCTTGTAATTCCTCCTTCATTTTAATACACTAAGAAGGTTGTTGGATTCGTATCACCTTGGGTACTGAAGCGTTGAAGGTTCTCGCCATGCTTTCTTGGCAGCAAAGATTTTCACTTTGGGTTTTGATGATATCAAAGAAGATTTGAGAATGAGAAAGATGGAGAAACCCTTGTTTGTGGTTTGGCTCAAACCGATTCGGTTTAGCGCAATTCGATTTAATCCGGAGCGAACATGCCATTTTACTACACCTAGTTGATTTGTCTTATCCATTATATTTGATTTAGCTTGATGATTCTGGATATCATCCTCAAATTGGTCAGAGCAGATCTACTAATGCCGATAGATACGACACACAAAGGTCTATCCTCAACTCATGCAACCTATAATCTCCACTGCCCCTCGTATTGGTTTCATCCTTCGGCTAAAGCCATCTTTAGAAATTAGAGGGAAATCATCTTTGGACATGCCAACTACATTGTTTCATCCCTCTTTTAAGAATCTTCCTTGATTCACATTTGGTTTTAATGACTTTATTGTTTCGTATTTTGCCCTCTACTTTGGCCAATGTTTTTCTATGTATTGATGGGCTTATTGTGTTACAATCATTTATCAATGGTATTGTTTTGTTTCCTATCCAGAAAAAAAAAAAAATCATTGTACCTCGTTTAAAGAATACCACAAAATAAATAGCTTGTAGTGAAAATAAGTAATTTTACACACTTGGCACACATCGACAATTATGGAGTCATTACGAGCAATGTGGTTCGCCCAATATTCATCGGAAACTTCTTCGTCAGGTCTACCATCTGCATCTCTGGACTTAATATAGGGTTTGTGCTTTACACGATTTAGATCTTCATGTAGACCATCAAGCAAAAATGCTAGAAGTTCCTGCAATTAAATTTCTTGATTTCTTGATCTAATACAATAATTTGTGAAACTAGAAAGATTACGTGAGTAATAAACCTGGGAATCATGCTGATTATAACCACTAAATTGGGGTGCAAAACGAGCAAGTTTGGCTTTAAATGGACGAGGAGCAACTGATGTTCGTCCAGGAGCCCATAGCTTTCTAAGCAAGTCACCAAATGCCATAGCAAGCTCACCCTGTGAAATAACTTCAGTTTAGTAGAGTAAATAGAATAAAAAATGGCAAAACAAAAGTCCAGGTTTCACATATCTGAAATGCACATGAAACTTACAACCATGCCCAAAGGATTTTGCCAGTTTATCTCTTGGTGATAATCCTCACGGAAGTATTTGGCAAACTCAGGTGTATGAACAAGACATTGAATTGCACTATTCATAAAACAAGTATTACCAAGATTTAATAACCCTGTTAAACCACAAGAAGACCCTCTCGTACAAACACCAGTTTGCCCATATGTATTATCTAACTCTCTTATTGAAGAAGTTGGGTTCTGGCTCTGCACTACTTCCGTTTTAGACGCTCCCTTGTTAGACATGCATCCAGCAATGATTAAGTTTGGCTTAGAAGGCTCTAAAGAAATAGAAGTAGCTTCCTTGTCGGTTGTTCCATTGTCCTGAACGTAACTAGCACAACCACTCAACGCATTATTATTTCCATGGTTTATTATCTCCACCAGAATCTAACCAAAATAAAGAATAAAGGTTTCAGAAGGTGATAATCATAATAAATAAACAAAAGGCTTCAATAGGAAATAAAATGCTGTTAATATATTCAAATTTACTAAAAATTCAACCAAACCTAATGATTCTTGAAAGACAATTTATAGTTCCTAAAGATTAGTCAAATGTATGTGCACATCGCATTTCCAGGATGTCATGAGTTTCTAACATATCAATGTGAAATTTCGAAATACAGGAACAATAGTCTTTGCCAGCTGAAAATTGAAATGACCAAGGGCCTAATCAACAATCATTCTCAATCGTGTAATTCTACATAAACAAGACACAATAAAGCCACGATAGTCAACTTCCATTAACCTCTTATCTTACATAGAGAATGAATGATTAACATTTGCAACTTGGTAACCAATACCCACGATCGATAAACCTCATAATAATAATTTGAATTCACAGCTCAGCCTATATCTTCCAATGTTTGTATGCCCAAAAAGTGCTAATAAGGCCACTTCTTTGACATGAATGCTAGTAATCACATATAAATGATGGACTCATAAACAAATAGTTTTAACTAATGATATGATAAAGATAGAAAAATATGACGACAATAATAATAATAATAATAAATAAAATACAAAACTCCAACTCTCAAGAAGTTGAATGTCTAACTTTGGGTCCTAAAAGGGAAGACTAGCATATTTATTGTTCTATGTTCTGTTTTCTTAGTCTCGATGTAATCCTTTTCATTTTCTTACTGAGAAATTTGTGATCTTTTCACAAAAAAAAAAAACTAGCATATCTAAAGGATTATCTCACTTTAGCTACACATCCAAGAGGAAGAACTCGCAAGGAGGAACCAACGGAACTAGCAGTGGCACATAGGAAGGGGGAAAAGAAAGACGCATCCCAATTCAACATTAATTGGTAGAGAACACTTGCAGCTCTTCAAAATAAATTGATTGAGCTTTCTGCATCACGCCGCCTAACAAACGAATATCCTGTTTCATATAATCTAACAATTCATTACGATTATGAATCAGATTCGACACTTGCACTTTCTCATGTTGGATAGAGCCTTTATTACCTAAGTGAGAAAAGAAGTCAATATGTTGAGAACCGCAAACTTCTGAGAGAGAGGAGGGCATCATTACACTGTGGCCGACAACGAGAAAGATGCATGGAGTATGTCGGATCACACAAGCTTTGGAGGGAGCATCGTCTCGCTCTTCCATCTACCGAGAAGAGGGTATAAAGGAAAGAAACTCACTAGGAAACCAATGCAACAATTCGGCAAACTTACACGGTTTCCTACACGACAACATGCAATCAACGATTCAGTCAACATCAATGTTGAGGGCTTATCTTAATGCACATGCAACAAAAATAAACCAGCTTCCAGGTGGTTGCTTGCTTGGCTTTCGCCATATGCATGAGCATTCAACATTTGGCCAACACCAAAGTCGAGAGCAACTAACGCACAATGACAAAAGGCCAACAAGGCTTTGTGTTGCTACCCAAACGCCACAAAATATGATCCAAATCTTCAACCACCCTTCTACAAAGAATATAACACCAAGACCCACCAAATTAGGCACTTGAAGTCCTCTACTTTCGATAAAGAATACACCACCAAGGATCCAGATCCTTAATCATATGGCTAAAAATATCTAACGAAAATGGGCCTATAACAAGAATAGTTCAAGTAAAGGGAGACTCCTGATAAAAATGGTCTCCAATTAAAGAAAACTATACCTAGAGGAAACCAAATTATCCACACATATAAATAAACACTTGAACTCCGTCGTGATGAAAGCCTAGCCTTTTGAAGAAAAGAAACATATAAATAAATCTTTCCCTCGAATTTAAAGGAATCTCTTTAAACCACGAAGACTTGATTGCAGGATTGGAAGCTAACATTTCTGTCCCCGATAAATTCTAAAATATTGTTCAAAACAGTTGCTTACAGTTAAAGACCATTCCTACTAAATCTGCCTAAGGCCTTGTACCAGTAGCATCATAATTGCAGTTTAGTTAAATCTAGGAGTCTCAGTCTTTATAAGTTGCTTGAGGCTCTATTTTCCTGTTTCTGCTCACTCCACAATTGCAAGCAAAGCCATTAGCAGTGGTTCTTCTTTGCTGATCCTATTTGCTTTGTTGTTCCCAAATTAGAGCTCTCTCTAGTGTCAACCTCCTTTGCAATATATTTCAATCACATCAAATACCTTTTCTTGGATTTCATGTTCCTTTTTTCCCTCTCTTTTCTGGTGTATTCAGTTTCTGTCCTTATTTTGTTGCTCTTTGCCTATGTACCTTTTATTTTTTTTCTTTATTCTGAATCCTGAACTTTGTTTTTTTTTTCATATTCTTAACGAAAAGTATATTTCTGTTTAAAAAAAAACATTTGAACTCCTTCGAGATGAAAGCCTAGCCTTTTGAAGCAAAAAAAGAGCGAAGAAAGAATAACCCATTTTCTTCACTTTGAATGTATTCTCTCAGGAGTATCAAGCCCCATGTGGGGGTAGGACAGGGACCAAAAAAAGACTATCCCCTTAGTAGAGCTTCTTTTAGTACAACAAATGTTGGATGGGAAATTGAACTTCCACACTCAAAGAGAAGTATAGAATTGTAAAACAGTTTAAGAGAAAAATAGGTCGTACTTTTTCTCATTGATCTATGGCGTATATATACACAATTACAACCCTAACGGGCCATTTGTAATGGGCCTTATTAATCTAATTACAAACATAACTTTATATAATTTATTCTAACACTCTCCCTCAAGTTGGAGCAAATATGTTTAAAATGCCCAACTTGTTTGAGAGATAGTCCATCCGTGCCCCATTCAACGCTTTAGTGAATATGTCGCCTATCTGATCTCCTGTCTTCACATGCCCTGTGGTTATCCAGCCTTGTTGTATCTTTTCCCTTATGAAGTGACAGTCGACTTCAATATGCTTCGTTTGTTCATGGAACACTGGGTTAGATGCGATATGTAATGCTGCTTGATTATCACACCACAACCTTATTGGAGTCTTGACTTCAAACCCCACTTCACTGAGAAGTTGTCGTAGCCAGATCAATTCACACACTGACTGTGCCATCGCTCTATACTCTGATTCAGCACTCGATCTCGAGACTACATTCTGCTTCTTACTTTTCCAGGAGACTAAGTTTCCTCCTACAAACACATAGTATCCTGATGTGGACTTTCTGTCTTCCCTGGATCCTGCCCAATCTGCATCAGAATACCCCTCAATGTTGGTATGACCATGATTTTTGTATATTATTCCACGGCCTGGTGAGGCCTTTAGATATCCCAAAATCTGATCTAGAGCAGACCAATGATCAACTATTGGGCACGACATGAACTGGCTCATAACACTGACTAAGTATGCTATATCTGGTCTAGTTACTGTTAAGTAGTTCAGCTTCCCCACTAGCCTCCTATACTTCTCTGGATCCTTTAGTAACTCTCCTTCTTTGGTAAGTTGAGTGTTATGAGCCATCGGAGCACTGCACGGCTTAGCTCCCAGTTTTCCTGTTTCAGTAAGTAGATCTAACACATATTTCCTCTGAGACAACAATATCCCCTTACCACTTCTCAGAACTGCGATGCCTAGAAAATATTTTAACGAGCCAAAGTCCTTTGTACTGAAGTGATCATGGAGGAACGACTTGAGAGACTGAATACCTGTTGCATCATCACCAGTGATCACAATATCATCAACATATAAGATTAACAGGATAAAACCTGAAGGAGACCGTCTGAAAAAGACTGAATGATCAGAGGCGCTCTTCTTCATCCCAAACTGTTCAAGTGCCTGATTAAATTTTCCAAATCAAGCTCGAGGACTCTGTTTCAGACCATACAATAACTTACAAAGTCGGCACACTTTACCATTCTCCCCCTGAGCAACAAAACCAGGTGGTTGCTCCATAAAAACTTCTTCCTGCAGATCACCATGAAGAAACGCATTCTTGATATCTAGTTGATGGAGTGGCCAGTCATGAATCGAGGCCAGAGAAATAAACAGGCGTACCGACGTCATTTTCGCGACAGGCGAAAAAGTATCATCATAATCAATGCCATATGTCTGAGCATATCCCTTTGCCACAAGACGAGCTTTTAACCGGGCAACTGAGCCGTCAGGATTAACTTTGACAGCTAAAACCCAACGACACGCAATGGCCTTCTTCCTGACTGGAAGGTTTACTAAGTCCCAAGTACCATTAGCATCCAACGTCGTCATTTCATCGACCATTGCCGCACGCGAACCAGGGTGAGATAAAGCTTCCGGAACAGACGTGGGTATGGACACTGAATCTAATGAAGCAACAAAAGAGAACGTAGAACGAGACAAATGATCATAAGAAACAAAAGACGCAATTGGATAAGTACAGGAACGCTTACCTTTTCGAAGGACAATCGAAAGATCATCACTTATAGCCGAATCGTCTGCCAAAGGGGCTGCTAGTAAAGGACATGCTTCTGGTTCTGCAACAGATGGACCATCAGAAGGAACCTCTGGCCGGACACGTCGAGTATAAACCTTAGGAATTGGAACAATCGGGAACGCAAGGATGTCAACAACCGGGGATGCAGGGATGTCAACAGACGGTGTGGAAGTAACATACACCAGGAAGTCGTCCTCAGGCACCGAACGCTCCCCCTGACTCCGTGTATGAGAACTAGCAAAGTACGGGGTCTTTTCAAAGAAAGTGACATCACGAGAAACAAGGTACGTACCACGACTAAGGTAGTAACACTTATACCCTTTTTGAAGACGAGAATACCCAAGGAACACACATTTCAAAGACTTGGGGTCAAGCTTACTGAGTGTGGGACGAACATCCCGAACAAAACAGGCAGACCCAAAAACCCTTGGAGGAACCGAAAACAAAGACTGTGTGAGACACAAGGTTTGAAAAGGAATTTTCCCGTGAAGGACAGACGACGGCAGACGGTTAATCAAATAACAAGCAGTGGAAACCGAATCCGCCCAGAAAACCTTAGGTACTTGTATTTGAAACATAAGGGCCCGAGTAGTTTCTAGGAGATGACGATTTTTACGTTCTGCCACACCATTTTGGGACGGGTTATAGACACGCAAGGATTGATGAAGAATACCATGTGTGTTTAGATAGGAGCATAGGGCGTGAGTAAAATACTCTTTTGCATTATCACTACGCAAAATTTTAAGACAACCACCAAATTGAGTGTGTATTTCAGCATGAAAGTTACAAAAATGAGTAAGCAATTCAGAACGGTTTTTCATTAAATATAACCATGTGACCCGAGAAAAATCATCAACAAAAGTAACAAAAAAACGGAAACCTAACTTAGACTCAACAGGACAAGGACCCTAGACGTCCGAATGGACTAATTCAAAAGAAGCAGATGATCTATTATTGACTCGAGGATACAAACTAGTACGATGTAACTTTACAAACTGACACGACTCACACTGCAAGGTAGAAAACGTAAGCTGTGGACGAAGACTTCGTAGAGCGGAAAGGGATGGATTCCCCAGACGACAGTGCTCCTCAAATAAGGATGACACGCTGACGGATGGAACAGCAACAGATGCAGACTGCTCCAGAACGTATAGTCCACTAGACACATATCCTTTACCAATAACCCTCTTTGACATGCGATCCTGCAACAAGCAATAATCAGAAAAGTAAGAAACAACACAATCAAGGTCTTGCATAAGTTTGTGAACAGAAATCAAATTGAATGAAAATTTAGGGAGGCTCAAAACAGAAGATAAGAAAATTGTGTCAGTAAGAGTAACAGTCCCTGAACCTAAGACATGACTAGTGGTCCCATCAGCAATGGTAACATACGGCAAAGAAGAGGAAGGAAGGAATGTTGAGAAAATGATAGAATTACCTGTCATGTGGTCAGTGGCCCCTGAGTCAATGACCCATCTATTCGTGGAGGACAGAAGACAAGCAGACGAATTACCTGTGTCGGCAATGTTGGCTATGACAGATGACGATGAGGCCTTGGATGCTCCATATACTGTCGGTACTTAGCAAACTCCTCAGCAGACAGCATGATCCTCAGGCAGGGAAGCAAAATGCGCACGAGGATTCTGTTGTCTATCTCGAGCAAGTTTCCTACATTCTCTTTTTAAATGTCCCACTTTGTTACAGTAGAAGCAAATAATAGTGGATTTTGCTGCACCAGTGACATTGGCTTCATTTCCTCTAGTGTCTCGAGAAACACTGGACTGGCCAACCATTGCACTAATAGACTCCGTGGACACTGGCTTCGGTTTCTCAACGCGAAGGATTCGAGTGTATGCTTCCTCCAGATTAGTGATATCAGGACTAGAGAGAGCCTGATCACGTGCCATATCGTATCTGGACGACAAACCTACCAAGAAACTGAGCATGTACAACTGATCACGCTGAGCTCGCTGAACTTTCATATCGTCACTGATTGGTACCAGTGCCTCGTAATCTGCACACGTCTTTCGCATATCCATGAAGTAGTCTGTAAGTGATCGATCGCCCTGATTGGCCTGATACAGAATCTTACAAACATCGAAAACCCTATGCACATTATCTTTTCCAGAATACAGAAAATCTAGGTATGAAAGTAATTCTTTGACAGAGTCACAGTGACTGACCATGGTGAGAATGTTATTTTCGATCAAATTTTTCACCAGTACGAAGATTCTGGAGTCGTTCTGAAGCCAAAGTTTCTTTCTCTCATCAAACGGAGCAGTCGCGGTCACGTGATCTTCCATTCCAATGCTGCGAATGTAGTGACGAATGGAAGACCGCCAAACACGGTAATTGGATCCATTGAGTTTCTGATCTGTAATTCTCGAAACCACCAGGATTATATCGGTCACACTCGGTTTTGGTTCGGCCATTTAGCAAAACTTTGATAGTAGGATCTGCAGCGTAAGGGCTGTGCTGCAGGGGGTCGGACTGGATGCGCAGGCGGCGCTGGTGCGCGGGCTGAGTGCGACCGCGGGTTGGGTGCGTGCGGGCAGGGTTGGTGCGCGGGCGCGGGCGGTGCAGGTGCACGGGTACGGGCGGTACAGGTGCGCGGGCAGGCGCGCGATGGTGGTGATGGTGCAGCCAGTGCGCGCGGGCGTGGGCTGGGTGTCACGGTCCTGCTTGTCCAGTGCGTGTTGCACATGGCCGCATGAACCTTTACACCCCTTTTCATCATGTCTTTA
>JBBMEG010000005.1:1687159-1698422 GCA_037832605.1 Cyclanthera cordifolia | reverse complement strand
TACAAGCCTAACGGGCCATTTATAATGGGCCTTATTAATCTAATTACAAACCTAACTTTATATAATTTATTCTAACAAGAACTTCCAAATCATATTAACTATAAGAGTGTTTAGAGGGCCTAGTTTCTATAAGCTCTTATGAAGCAAATCTGGTGGAGAAGCTTCCACATAGTTCCAATTACCGAGACACATTGTAATCCCATCTTCGAGTTGAATTGAAACAATTATATTCACATGCCATTAGAAATTCCTCGTCTAAAACCCTAATATTTACACTTACTAAAAATGTCAACAATAGTAAATATTTAATTTTGTGAAAATATTGGAAAGATGGGTAGAGAGAAGTATCTCTCATCCATTTATCTTTTGAAAACCTAACTATATGCCCCTAGGCCGTAATTAATTTTAAATGCCTAGGAGAGAAAAGAATGAGCTATTCTTGTCCATGTCAAAAGATGGTTTTTACACCACGTTTCTTTCGGGGTTAGAGCTCCACACCATACTTAGCCAACAATCATTGTAGTGCTTTAAAACACGTAATCAAACAAGAAAGGGGTTTTATCAAGTAGAAATGAAGTAGTTGTTCTTAAAATAGAGCTTTCATACTATTAGTTGATATAATTAAATTTACCTCAGGTCCTCAACCCATCAGCTTTAACTTTTTGGTTGATTGACAGTTTAACATAATTCAACATGGTATCAGAATAGGAGGTCCCGAGTTCAAGTCTCTGTCAAGTCGTTTTCTCTCTAATTAAAATTGAATTCCACTTGTAGCGCATTTCTCTAATTTCTAAGCCCACGAGTGAAGAGGAGGGAGGTGCTGATTGATATAATTAAATTTACCCCAACCCATCAGCTTAAGCTTTTGGGTAGATTGGTGGTTTAATATAATTCAACACTTACTCACATAGAGCTCGAGAATAGGTAAATAGACCTCATCTAGAGAAGCTTTGATTGCTTTTACATCTCCAAAGATATTTTCAAGCAATTGACACGTATAAGGTTTGCGTGGCTGCAAAACAACTTCAGACCAATCAATTTCATTGAATCCTAGGGAAACGACAGTGAAGACCAAGATGGGTTTGGTTCCTAGTCGAGGGAAAAAAAACTTGAGGAGTTAAGAGGGAAATGGTGGAAATGTTGGAGATTGAATTCTCTGAAATAGAAAAGCATGTGCATCACAAATATAAGGAGCTGAGTAAGATCTTATTACTAAGCCAACTAATAGATAATTTATCAAAACGTATCAAGTATCTAATAAGTCCCCTAAACTTTCAACTTTATGCCAAAGAAGTCTTTCAACTTTCATATTTATGTAAAATAGATTTGTGATTTTTTTTTAGAAATCTCATCGAAGCTTCTCTCCACTATATCCGGGGTAACCGGCCAGGCATTGGGAGACATCGAAGGAATGAAAACACGAAAGATGTCTACAAATTATGGTCACGGATGTGGGGAGCACACGTTCAAAGCCCAAGCCATCGACCACTGCGCCATCCCTTAAGGACATTCATGAACTTTAAATAGTATTGAACACATGCAAGATTTGAACTTTCAACTGAAAGTCTAATACATCTCTGGTGCCATACTCAGCTTGTCCAAGGTGTGTTGCTTGAGGCTACGTGACCATTTCAACCCTTTCTTTGTCATGTTTTACTCTATGTTGTTTATATTGTATCTAAGGACAGTTTCCTTGTTTTATTCTAGTGTAGACTCCTTACCAATTTCATGCACACAAGTGTCACTTTGTAAATGCTTGACAATGTGTGTTAAATTTCCCTACCCAAATTATATGTTTTCTAGACTGTTGCATTGTCTACTGTACGTTTTCAAGACGGATGCATTGTCTTTTATAGTTGTGACTGTGAGTGTATGACTCCTTGTCATTTCATTTTCATGCACACAAGGCGTCACACCTCGACTAATCTCACAAAACAAGCGTCTGGCCCTAGATCGTCAGGAAAGTTGGAAGGAAATAAATATCTAGACTAAACTCACTCCCAAGATCCTTTTGACCACTAAGACATGCATAACCATGCGGTTAATTAGAAACTTTGTAAAGATCAAGGACCTATTACTCTATTAGACAAAATTAAAAATTTTAATAAAATATAATATTAATAAAATATTACGAAATAATAAATCGGGGATCCTGTTCCTTTCCACAAAATTAACACAAAAATTAGTTTCCCTTATCCATTCCCATTTAGAACAGAGATTCCCACCATTATCATCCAAATTTATGATGGCAGTTGAAATTACATTATGCCTGTAAATCATTCAACAGCCATACTTCCCCATAATATATTGACATTTCTGCAAAGAGAAAATTATGCTGCTTCAAACGTGCCTTAAGTAAATGACAGAGGCATTTCAATAGAAACCACTCTTATTCCAAATTTTTTATAAAAAAACAGTAATGGAAAAACGTGTTTTCCAATACAGCGGACAGACTTACATCCTGATCCATCTGAATGTTTGCATCATCGAGAGTTTTATCCATGTCATTCATCAAGGCATGTTTTCGGTGGCCATAGTAATCCCAAATGCATACCTAGTAAGAGTAGTGAATACTTGAATTTAAATGAAACAAACAAAAAAAATTTTAAAAAAAAAAAAGAAAAGAAATTGAACTTCGGATGTGGTAGGATCATATAAACTTTACTTGTTCCAAGTTAAGATAAAAAATTTCACAAGCTCGTCTGTGAAGCTCACCGATTGTTTCCTGCACATAAACATGAAACTTAGAATAAAACCAACTTGTAAGCAATGAAGCACAAGTTTCCTTAGAACCAAAACAACAAAGGCCGGTACTAAAGAAAGTGATATACCACGACACGTTCTCATAATACCTTCTTGCTTATTCTTATTGTGGAGCGGTCACCCTTTGGCACCTCTAATAATTGAAGGCGTAGAGGGTATACTTCAACGGCCAATTCAGTTTGAGAAAGACCTGCACTAATTACCTTCCGTGCCAATGTTGGACCACCACCATACCTAAAACCAACAAAAATATCTGACTAACTTATAAAATGGTTCAATTATTAGAGGGCAAGACTCAAGAACCTCAACAGAATATTTGGTCTTTTTATAGGAAACACAGAAACTTTCATTGGTAAAATGAATTACATCTAATAGAATATTTAGTCTTAAATATATTGTTTCCCTGTTTAATTACTAATTAATTATTAATATAAAAAAAAAAATTTGCCAACAAGAGCAAATAGCTCAACGACATTAGTGCAAACTCAGTGACCAAAGGTCATGCGTTCGAGTCTCGCCACCCCCAAATGTTGCAAATTCAAAAAAGGTAACGGTGGTTTTTAAAACAAAAACAAAAAAATACATGTCATTGACATAATGAAAAAGAAGCTCTCTTGCGGATCTCAAGTTTGAGACCCACGTATTGTACTTAATTGTAAAGTCCATTATTGTATCCTAGGTCCGGGCAAAAGTAAGGAGGAGCATACAATAATAAAAAAAAAAGAAAAGATTCAAGGTTACAAACTCCAGACTGAAAGAAGGTAAAATACAAACCAATAACGAAAAGAAAAATAAATTCATAAGATAATAAGATAATTATCAAAACGAGAGCCTAAGGCTGATGGACGAGCAAAATACAAAGAAATTGCATCTAACAAAACAAAAGTCAGAATTCCTTCAATCCAAGACAACAAGATGCTGAGATAGTCTCAGGTGCACTAGGATCAAAAGAGAAGTAAAAAATACAGCTCCATGTGCACAAGAATCTGAAACGGCTTGGCCTGGCAATGTGCTGAGCATTAAGCAAACTCAACAAAAACTGATTGAAGAGCAAAACAACAGCTGTAGTTACTCCAAGAAAATAACAAAAAATAGCGCCATAAACTCCAAAAAAAAAAACCTCTATCCCTGACCCCAATCGAGCAAAAAAAAATCTTCAATAAGGCTCTTATTGATGGCCAAAAGCTCTATGAACACGGGTAACTTTCTTTGGGAAGCACACGAGGAAGAGACTAGAAATTCAGAAATTGCAGCAGCTTCTTTTTTCTTGCAAGGATTATTTACTATCATAGATGTCTTTAATTTTCCATGGAGAAAGGCTGCTACACGAGCCAACTGGCGAACCCAAAGCCGTGCAAGGGATGTGAAGCCCTTCTCAATGTCTTCCACTCACCCAGAGGATCCAAGAGGCAAGGGTAATCTGTTGATTTCATCTATCACAAAGTTGTCCAACCGATCCCATTTTTTGAGAGACTGATACTTATCACCTACTTAAACGATATTGAAAACTACCATTCTGTCGAATTAGAAAAGGTTTCGAACTTGAATATCAGAGACCATAATCCTACCTAGTCAGGGACTCTAGGCTCCATAAGGTGGTTAAAAAACATTGTGAACTACGTCTGTGCAGTACAATTTAATATAGAAGGAATGGATTTCAATTGCAGGCCACAAACTTCAATGAGAGAGAAAATTTTATTTGGAATCGAAGAGGCCTTGACATAGTTCTCCTTGGCTGCGTTATTTTCTTTAAATAAAAAATCAAAAATTGCAGCAAAGGAAAATCTGTAACCAAAGGATTTTTTATTTCAGCGAGCTTCATGATGATGTAAGTCAACTTTTACACTCCTTACCCATACACTAAAACTTTAATTGATTGCCTTGATATTTTAGAGAATCCATCTAATTCAACAAAATTAAAGAAGAAAAAAAAAACAACAGCTTACAGATTTTCTATTACTAAAAATCCTTTTTCAGTTGACTCACAGCAAGAAATACTCTATGATGGAGCTCAGAGACCTTGCTCTAAACAAAATTCCTTTTTAAATAGGAAGAACAGGACATCTTTTATCTATGGTTTCAATGGAAAAAATTCCTTTTCTTAGTGACTCACCACGAGTATAGTTGGTTCCACACTTCTTGCGGAAGCAGAACATAATCACGACCTTCTAAAAGAGTATCGTGTATTTCAATGCTCACATTAGAGTCCTCTGATGCAGCATCATAAATTAGGCCAGAGTTATCAATATTAGCAGGTCTCTTGAACATGCTTGAACCAAATGAATCATACATTTCCGCATAGGAGGATCCGTCATTTGCGTTAATTGGTTGGTCTTGATTGACATACTCAATCCAGTATTGCCACCATCTGTAACAGTAACATACAATCATCAGGATACGTAACTTAAGCTGCCTGAATGATGTAGCAATATGACACCTGTATGTTCATGAAAATTCTGAATTTTACGAATATTGCACAGCAAGCATGTCTAACAGAAACCATTGTAAGATTTTCATAAATTAAAGAGAAAAAAAAGTATTTTAGTAAGAAGCAAGCTATCCAGTTTTCTTTAGTTGCCCCAGCTTACTCACAGTCCATAACAATAAGACCAAAAATGTCAGCTTTTACAATAAATAGCAAGTCCCCCAAGGGGAAAAACAAAGCCTGAGAAACTAGATGGCTACACAACGAAATTCTTCATAAATAACAAATTGAATAACCTGGAAAGCAATGTATAATACATTTGCACCATATAGCATAAATTTCTTCGAGTATAAGAAAAGGAAAGAGGAAGAACCTTTGAGTGATTAGATAAAACATGTCGCCCTCCTTAGTCTTAGCTTCAGCAGCCAAAGCAATGTCCC
This sequence comes from Cyclanthera cordifolia, assembly GCA_037832605.1. Lineage (NCBI taxonomy): Eukaryota > Viridiplantae > Streptophyta > Magnoliopsida > Cucurbitales > Cucurbitaceae > Cyclanthera > Cyclanthera cordifolia. Next base: position 1,692,794 of record JBBMEG010000005.1, on the reverse strand, counting down.
TGATCATAATCCTCTCTTCCTCTGGAGTGAGCTCTGCGCTGCCACTGCTGCTACTCATGGAGACCTCAGCCATCTTCCTGCAACCTCTTTCCTTTCAGATCCGGAGAAAAAAAAAAGCTTGGAATTAATGGTAGAGCTGATATTTTCTCGGTAGATGAACGGAGCTGGGTTTGTTAGATTTTGTATATAATGGCTTCAAACTCCAATCTGTCTGTTACCCAAACCCTCGTTCGATGACGAACAGATTGCAAATCTTAATTCGGACCGGTTTACTCCAAAAGACAGGCCGGATTCATATTTTAAACCGGGTTCAAGCTAACTGTGCTGAGCCTCGTGGCCCTTTTGTAGAAATGTCTCGTCAATTATTTAATTTTTTAAAAAAGATTTCTTTTTTACTAATTTTAAGAATCTTATATTTGTAAAAATATTTATTCAAATTTATATTGTATTTAATAATTAATTATCTAATTGAAGATGATGTATTTTTATTCAAAAATCAAAGGTTTGAAAATAATATTATAAAAATATTTAAGATTATAAAAAAGAAACAAATTAAACGAGAAAAAAAAAATTAAACAAGATACAATATCGTCAATTTCTCAAATTCTGCCAACAAAAAACATAAAATTTTGTGGGAATGAAAATTGATTTTGTTAGTGGTGATATTCCTCATCGCCCCCACTCCTTGAATTCAGATAATTTTTGCAGGTACTCGCCTCCACAGCCGACTCCTTAGGGGTGCGACCTTCTCGATGTAACCTTAGGACGTTACAAGGTGCAACGTCTCCAAGCATTACTTGGACTTGGTCGACTCGTTCACAGGAGAGTCCTAACCTCAACGAGCAACTCACTCGGGCTGGTCCACTCGACCGATCTCCTTTGAGGCCGGCTTCGGTCTCGGTCAACCCTGAAGGGTCCTCACCTCCACGGCTCGCCTCTAAATGGGGGTCTTGGCCTTCTCGGCGTAACTTCTGACCGTTATCAGCGGATCCAGTTGTTACTTTGGACTCAGTCGACTATTGGGGGAGAGTCCTAACCTCCACGACCCATCATCGGGGATCTAGACCTACTTTGACCGGCCTCGAAAGAGTCGGATTAGCTTGGCCTTTCCCCAAGGGGGTTCACGCTGCCACGACTGATCCCGGGGGTCGACACTGGCTTGGCTGACCTTCGAGGGGTCGGCATGGACTTGGCCGACTCCCTGGGGGGCGTGGCCTCCATTTGGCAGGTTCCCTGGGGGTTTTGGCCTCCATCTAGCCGACCCCGAGAGAGATCCTAGCCTTGTCCGAGTATTTGAAGATATTTTAGCCTATAATATAATTGTAAATTTTATTTAGGTAATAAAATTGCATATTGAACTACTAGATATAGAGGCCAAAGACAATAAAGAAAACAACCAAGAATATGACCGAATCTTGCTAGTTTTTTATGGGAAAATATTTCGCAGAGAATTGTCATTAGGATGTTGTGCACAATCACGACTGATTTTTGATGAGTTGAATGGTGAACCGCCACCACTCCTCTGCAGTCGGATTCAACCAGAACACCGGTTAAGAACTCCGATCCATTAATAATTTAACATTAATGTGCGATCCACAAAACAAACCATTTAAAGAATCATTATTCAATCATGCCTAACAAACTTAACAACCTTCTATTCGAAAAACTAAAACCAAATATATAAAAACATGAAAAGAACAAAACAGTGACCATACAGAATCAGTAGATATAACAGTATTAATTTGTTAAATAGCGAAAAATGATTATCCCAAGTGGCACTAACGAGGGAATTGCAAGAGAAGAAATGTGTAGTTTTGGCCGAGAGGTGTTGGTGGGACAGTCGTTCTCTATTGTCGCCTCGTTCAGTGTAATGCTTGGCGCTGGTGGATTCTATTTGTTTGCTTATTACTCGAAGGACATCAAAGCCGTGCTCAATTGTGATCAGAGCACACTTAACTAGATTGGATTTTACAGAGACCTCGAATCTAACTTTGGCATTATGTCGGGCCTTCTGGCCAAGGTTGCTCCGTATTGGGTCCTTCTCGTCATCGGCTGTGCCACCAACTTCCTCGTATACTTCAGGATTTGGCAAGCCGTCACTGGACAAATCCAGGCTCCAATTGTGGGCTTTTTTTGTTTCTACATACTCATAGGAGGCCACGCTCATAACTTAGCAAACACTAGTCACGGGCGTCAAGAACTTCCCAGAAATAAGAGGGGTCATCTTGGGGATTTTGAAGAGCTTTTTAGGCCTTGGAGGGGTTGTTATGACCCAACTTTACAATGCCAATTATTATGATGATACCATAAATTTGATCTTGTTGAGTGCTTGGTTTCCGAGTTTAGTGACTTTTATGTTCACTTTCACAATCAGGGAATTACAGGGTGTTAGACACCTGAATGAGTTTTGAGTTTTCGTACATTTTCTATGGGTCGCCATCATTTTAGCTTTGTTTCTTTTCATCTTGATTTTCATTCAGAAGATGGTCGAGTTTGACCATGTACTAGCCCATACGTTAATCCTAATTGCAATCTTAGGTTTGTTTTTCTTCTACTTCTCATGGCCGTTCGAGAAGAAATTGTTCGGTGGAACCTCAAGAAAATACTCAACAATCAACTGTAGCCTTAACTCCTACATCCTCTAATCAAAAGCAAATGATGATCAAGACCAAATCACGCTTTGAATACATTTTCTATAGACCAGAAAGAGGAGAAGATTACACAATCTTTGAAGCAATTTAGAGCATTGATATGTTGGTTTTGTACCTCACAATGATCATTGGAATCGGCTCCAGCTTTGCATCCGTGAACAATCTTACCCAAATCGGAGAGTCGCAAGGCTACTCCACCGACTCTGTCAATTCGTTCATATCTATAATAAGCATTCTCAACTTTGCAGGCAAAATCTTTTCTGGTTTTGTTTCAGAAATCATGCTAGAGAAATATAAATGCCTAAGACCGTTGATATTGACTCTCACCTTAGTGGTTTCTTGCGTTGGCCATTTGTTGGTGGCATTTCCCTTTGAGGATTCGTTATACATTGCATCAATGATAATTGGGGTCTCAAATGACGTTGTTTTTCGTTATGATTTCAAAGATTTTCGGTCTCAAACACTACTCCATGTTGTATAACTTTGGGCAGTTGTCTAGCCCAATTAGGACTTACGTATTGAACGTGTTGGTGGCGAGGAGTTTGTACGACAATGAGGTAACAAAGACGAGCGGCGACGAAAATAAATTGTGCACAAGAAATCAGTGTTTTAGAAATTCTTTCACAATTCTGACATGACTTACACTATTAGGAACTGGGATATCATTGACTTTGGTGAGGAGAACAATCAAGTTTTGTAGAGGGATATATACAAGAAATTTAAGGAAGATATGGATTCATTCAAGACAGAAGTGGAGCTTTACCCTATTCGTGACAAGAAGACGATTGTCATTGATGTAATTGTTTACAAACAACAACAACAACATATCAATATCGATACAATTGCCAATAACTGATTTTGGAACGCAATCCCACACAATAATATTTTTCCTCAACAATGGAAGCAAAGGATAGCCCACTAGATTCCTTTCAAATATAGTTGTTGGGACGAGACAATTAAATTTATAGAGACTATTGTATAAAAATAATTATTGATTAAAAATAATTTCAAAATGCCACAATAATATATTTTGATGAAAAAAATTTGTCTTGACACTATTTAGTGTTATAATTTTTTTTTTTTTTTTTTATTGTTGAAACAAAATTTTGATCAAAATTATATAATTTTTTTTTAGTGCTCCATCCAACTCTCCATTCTATACAAATTTGATTCTTTATCTTAAAAAAATTGTTTCGTTTCAAGTTTTGTTAGACGTCTATGAGTATATAATAAATATTTTCCAAATAAATAAAATTGTTTGACTCGAGTTCTACATGGAAATGCTATTTGTTCTCTTCATATTAGTGAATTATTTGTTTTCAATTATTCATTGTTTGCTTTGTTGTGAGCCTTTATCATCACACACTTCTAAAAAGTGGTAATAAAGTTCTAGTTTAAATAATGATTACTTTTACAAATTACAGGTTCATTTGATTTACAAAAAAAAAAAAAAAGAAAGAAAAAACTAGTTGGTGTTTCCTACACTATTTAATTTAAAAGATTCATTAAATTTTACATCACTTTAAATCGAAGCATGGTTAGAACTTTGTAAAATAATGGACAAAGACAAAAACACCAAGGTTCTGGTTTTAAATGGACAAAGACAAAAACACTAAGGTGCTGGGTTTTCTTTCCAAGGTGTTCGGGCGTTTATTGGGTTTTTGTGTGGTGGCGCGGGTCAGCACAATTCTTTTAATATCTTTGTATTGGGCCATCATTCATATGGTCTGATGGCTATATGTAAAAAATATCCATTCATTACGGGGTAAATATGTTCGACTATTAAGAAGAGAGGGACTATACTGAGCTATAGCTTTGTTGGAATTGATTATGATCGAGGAAATGAAGGTCTATGTCGATGACATGATCGCCAAGTCTTCGGCCCTCTCTTGTCGCTCAGGCGCACACTAGACGAACTTGACAAAAAAATCTAGTGTGATCCAGGTGCCACTTCATCTGCTTTTGTATGGTCCTTCCTTTTGAGTGTATCGTGCTAGCCAGGTTGACCCTCTACCTGCTCGAAGGCAACTATCCATTTTCTTTGTATGCTTAACTGACCATTTCGGCAGCCACCGAAGTCCAGTCCAATATTCATAAGGCTTCGACCGGGTTCAATTGAATTGACAAGGTAAAGACGGCGGGAAATACCTACACCTAATAATAAGGTAAGCTTGGATTAAGGTAAAAGCAGTTTTGCAATGGAAGGTTAATAAACTTTGTCTCGTTGTGATGTGAACTACAGTCAAGTCCGGAAAGCCTTTTCATTCGCTTTTCGAGGGCTTCCCTTTCTCGATGGTCGAGCCGGGCGCCACGTAGCACAACAACAATGCGTCACATTGCTTCTTTTTTTTTTTTTCAAATATTTCTTACTTAAACTAAAATTTAAAATCTTACAGTTTTTTTTTTTTCAATTTTTTTTGATAAATTTATTATCTAAACTAAACTCCATATTAAAAAAAAAATTTAACTTCATATTCATTTATATTTGGGGTTAAAGTGAGTTTTTTTTTTTATAAATAATATAAATTTGTTTGAATCAATGATAAAATATATTTTAACTCTAATTATAAAATAATATGAGATAAATTATAGAATTTGATTAAAGTTAGAGTTTAGTCTTTATGATTTAAAAATATATATTTGATCTCTATAAATTGAAGTAATATAAAATGTATTCAATATATTTAGAGAAATATAGAATTTAGTCCAATGATTTGAAAAAAAAAATAGTCCATCTTATTAGTAAATTTTAGGCGACTTAAGTACGTAGTAACTTCTTAGGTATAAATTATGTGATATTTTGTCCAATAAATAACTTTTATATATTTTATTTACCAATAATTATGATTTTTTGGACTATTTTTTGAATTTTATCAAATTTTAGAAATTAAATTTTGTTTTTTCAAACAATATATAGAAACTAAGTTGTAGATTTTTCAAAATCATGGAGACGAAAGTTTATATTTTTAAATTTTATATATATA
>JBBMEG010000005.1:1657221-1687059 GCA_037832605.1 Cyclanthera cordifolia | reverse complement strand
ATTAAAAATATATTTAAAATTGAAAAATTAAATAAAATATTCTAAAATTCGAAAATTAATGTTTATTTAGCTAACTCGAAATGTTCTAACTCTTATAGAGTAGTTGAGGATCTTGTTGAATTCCATGATCCTTATCAGGATGATCTTCGCCTATTGACACTTGTTGGACTTAGACGCAGGGGTATCACATCAACTGCAATTAATGCTTTCGTTCGAGGAATTGGAATTACTAGAAGGTCTGAACTTGTTGTATGTGGGCTTGCTTCAAGGTGTCAGTTGTATTTGATGCTACATTTATCATTTGTTGTTACCATAACTTTCTGGTGTTTTCATTGCAGCGACTGTAGTTTGATTCAGTTTGATCGTCTAGAATATCACATCAGATATGAGCTAAATAAGATAGCTCCAATAGCAATGGTTGTCTTACATCCGCTAAAAGTGAACATCTTTGATTTTTCTACATTAGATCTTATAGTCCGTGTTTGATTGGATTTTGTATGCTCTTAGGTGGTTATTACGAACTTAGAAAATGGATCAATATTGGATCTTGATGCTAAGAAATGGCCTGTAGCTCAAGTAGATGAGGCATCGGCCTTTTATAAGGTGGACTTGGTTTTCTTCTAATATTGTTTGATTTCATGTAATTGTATTTTCATCTTTCGGACATCTGTTTTTCATTGATATTTTATCTTAATAAAATAATATTGTTTACGCAACCTCATTCTTTTTTTTGCATTGCCTTCACGATTGAATTTGATTTTAATCTCGTGTTCTTTCTACCTGTTCTCTTTTGGTATTAGGTTCCTTTTTCCAATGTTGTGTACATAGAACAATCTGATTTCCGGTTGAAAGGTTCGAAGGACTATTATGGTCTTGCCCTTGGGAAGTCTGTCATTCTAAGGTAAACCCTAAATGCTTGTAACTTTATTTTTGTTATTGTGTACATACACAATGAATGACATTACCATGCACCCCATTCAACCTTGTCAAGTAACATCCTATTGGCAATTACGGGCTTCTAAAAGGTGAAGATCCACATATCGATCATTTCAACATGTTATTTTCTCACTCATATACTAATAGGAAAGTTTATAGGAGGTTAAACCAATTTAGAATTATTAGAGTAAAGCATGTTTGACTCTAGAGTTTGTGATTGAACCATAAAAAAGTAAGGTGCACCTTCCTTTTTAGTGGATCAATCGTAGGAACTTCATAAGTAATCATCTTTACATCTAGAGTTATTCGATTGAACCACTAAAAATTAAGGTGCACCTTTCTTTTTGGTGGATGAATCGTAGTAACTCGAATATGAAGTGATCTTAACTTTAAAGACATCTTGGTGGGGTGATCGACCTTAGCATTTACTTTAGAATCATGGGAGTTAAAAAACATTTACTAGAGGAAAAGTTCGCATACATTTGATTGGAAGTAAACTTTATTTTACCATATCTCGTGCTTTTTAAGCTCTAAGCAAATCTTTTTTTTAATAATAAGATTACTTTAGGCTTGTATCCAAGTGTTCCAAAGTTAGAAGCTCGAGTCAGTGAAGCATATTAAGATTCATTTAAGTTCTTCATGACAACCTGGATTCCAAATACTGTTTCACGAATTACGATTAGTTTTTCTTTTTTCTTGACTTAGATCATGTTCACCGACATAACTTCTCCCATTCTTATGAAGAACATCTAAAGAGGAACCTTCTTCACTTCAGAACATTCTTGACCTCTTTCAAGTGAACCTTATAGGTCTCGTGGTTTTTGAACAACTTAGCTTCCCCCAACCACTTCACAAGTGTGTTTTTGTTCCATGTAAAACGAGTATCATTCCAATGGTTTGTACTCCAACCATCATTTGGTTGATGCCACGTGAACGATACTTTCCCTAATCCAAGATCCAATCTCTATTTCCTTCTCTTTTTTTTACGATTATCTATTAAAGTGTTTCTTTTCTTGTGATAAAGTAAGGACTTCAAGTTTGGTTTGTGAACTAACCTTCCTTTGGTTGATGCGAGTGTGTTCATATCCTTAACCATATTCTCCTTCTTTCTTTTTTTATCTAAATGAATTGACTCGTTCTTGTTTTCTAAAGAAGGAAAAATATATCAAGTCAAATTTTTGAATTTTCTTTCTTTCTTCATTCTTCTAATTCAATACTCTTACTGAATTATGTATGATTTTTTTTCGTTCAGTTCATGAAATTCAACATATCATGAGTTAGTAGAAAAGGAAGTTTGAACAGAGATGGAGATACCAAAGTTAGTTCTCATGGGCCTTGAACTTTTTTTTATCTTTTGACTATTAGTTTTAATTTCATACTTATTGACTTCAATTTTTTTTATGTTTTGTGCATGAAACTAATCTAGACAAACAAACAAGTCATTCGAATGAAAAACCAAAGATTTTAGAACGAATAAGTCAATGAGAGAAGCATGGATAGTTGGTCTCTTTCTCTCTTCTATTCTAGTTTCTCAAAAGCCATAACCTTTCTTTTTCTCATTTGAACTCTAGTTCATACGTAGTTGTTTAATTATTCACTTCAATTTTATTATCATTTGTGCATGACTAATCTAGATAAACAAGTCATATGAAAAAAATAACAAGAAGTTATGAGATAATATAGAGATGACTCAATCTGGTATATTGGTTGAGCATACTTGGGTTTACATCCAATAATTCAAGAGGCAAGTAAATTCATTCTCGTTCTATTTTGATATTAATTTGTTTCAAAAAATCCATAGCATACATATAGACTTCAATTTCTAAGTGTTTGTGTATGATGTAATCCAACAAACAAATAGGTCATGTGAAGGAAACAACATAGAGTTAAAGAGAGAATAAGGAGGTGACTAAACATTTTATAGAGGTTGGCCAAACTTGGATCTACATCCAATTCAAGAGGTAAATGAATTCGTTGTCGTTTTAATTTTAGTTTCTTAAAACTGATAAATTTACTTTTGTAAATTGAATTTTAGTTTCTAATTACTACTTATTGACTTCAATTTCTTAATGTTTTGTGTATGAACTAATCCAAGAAACAAACAAGCCATGTCAAAGAAACAATAAGAGGTTATGAGAGAATAGTAAGATGACTCAAACAGGTATAGTGGTTGACCAAACAAGGGTTCACATCTTATTCAATAGGTAAATCTCATTCATTCTCATTCTCTTATTCTTTTGAATTTTGTCATGGCATAGTTTCTCAAAGAAACAATCTATACTTACTATTCTCTCTTGATTTTCGTTTGTACTTGTTTAATTATGGAATTCAATTTTTGTTTGTTTTGCTTATAACTAATCAAATAAAATAAACAAGTCATGTGAAAGAAACTACAAGAATCTATATAAGAATAGGGAGATGACGCAAACATGTATAGTGTTTGACAATACTAGGGTCTACATCCAATAATATTATTAAATGTGTTCATTCTTTTTCTTTTCATCAAAGTGGATTACTATATTCACTCACAACACTTCACAAGCATCCACATTTCATCCAACTGTTTTTTTTACTTCTCATAATTCAAATTTAAACTATATAAACCAATGTCATAGGTTGAATTTTTGGTCTAACATTGCTGTAAAATCCATAAATGTTTCTTTGTTTGCAATAGTTTTTTACGTAGTCATGAAATTGATCCCATTATCGCAAGTTTTTGAGAGTGTTATTTCTTTCTACGTTGTTTCCTTGGGCTGCAATTATTTGTATATAAAGTTATAGGCATAAGTAATTTTGAAATACTATTTATGTTTGTACATAGATGAACGAGTTGTAATCCGTAGAACCAAATCCAAAACTTGCTAGTTTAAAGTTCATCTGAATGTCATTATCATTTATAATGTGGCTTTAGATGTCTTTGGATGAGATATCTATTTAGGACTAAGTAGACATCTTGATTTAACTAATTTATGTTGAACTCAAAACCAAAAACATTAGGAATGTTGTTATCTTTACCGTCATAGTTCATTACCTTATGCCATATTTAGTAGGTTGGAAGTTCACTAAAATACATTCTAAAACATTAATCGTCTATTGGAATCCAAACATTAGCCATGACATTACCATGCACCTCATTAAACCTTTTCAAGTAAAATCCTATTGGCAATTTCCGGATTATAAAAGTGAAGATCCACATATCCGTCATTTAAACGTGCAATTTTCTCACTCATATACTTAATAGTACATTTCTAAGAGGGTAACCTAATTTAAAATTATTAGAGTAAAGCATGATTAACTCTAGAGTTCATGATTGAACCACATAACATTAAGGTGCAGCTTCCTTTTTAATGGATCAATTGTAGGAACTTCATAGTTAATCCTCTTACATCTAGAGTTATTCGATTGAACCACCGAAAATTAAGGTGCACCTTTCTTCTTGGTGGAGGAATCGTAGTAAGTCGAATATGAAGTGATCTTAACTTTAAAAACATCTTGGTGGGGTAATCGGCCTTAGCATTCACTTTAGAATCATGGGAGTGAAAAAACATTTACTAGAAGGAAAAGTTCGCATACAGTTGATTGGAAGTAAACTTTATTCTACCATATCTCGTGCTTTTTATGCTCTAAGCAAATCTTTTTTTTTAATAATAGGATTACTTCTTTAGGCTTGTTTCCAAGTGTTTCAAAGTTAGAAGCTTGAGTCACTGAAGCATATTAAGATTCATTTAAGTTCTTCATGACAACCTGGATTAATTCCAAATACCGTTTCACGAATTACGATTAGTTTTCCTTTATTCATAACTTAGATCATGTTCATCGACATAAATTCTCCCATTCTTGTGAGGAACATCTAAAGAGGAACCTTCTTCGCTTTGGAACATTCATTACATCTTTCAAGTGGACCTCATAGTTGTCTAGTACTTTTAGAACAACTTAGCTTCCCCCAACCATTTCCGAGTGTGGTTTCATTCCTTGTAAAACGAGTATTATTCCAAATGTTTGTACTCCAACCATCATTTGGTTGATGCCATGTGAACGATACTTCCCTAATCCAAGACTCAATCTCCATTCTCTTCTCTTCTTTTTTTTAACTATTATCTATTAAAGTGTGTCTTTTCTTGTGATAAAGAAAGGACTTCAAGTTTTGTTTGTGCACCAACCATCCTTAGGTTGATGCGAGTGTGTTCGTAACCTTAACCATATTCTCCTTCTTCCTTTTTTTTCTTCCCGAATCAATTGACTTGTTCTTGTTTTCTAAAGAAGGAAAAATATATCAAGTCGCATTTCTAAATTTTCTTTCTTTCTTCATTTTTCTAATTCAATACTCTTACTGAATTACGTATGATTTTTTTTTTTGTTGAGTTCATGATATTCAACATATAATGATTTAGTAGAAAAAGTACAAAAATAAGAAATCTATAAAAACTATTATATAAAATTCTGCATTGAAATTAAAAATCTCTAAAATCTTCTTATTTTTGCTTGTTGTACTTGCTCTTTCATGAGAATACAATAAGTTGTTGGTGGATTCATATCAAGTCATAACTGAAAGAGTGAGAACATATAAAGATAGATAGACAGAAAAGAACAACAATTGAAAGAAAATTGATACAAAAAATGTCCTTGGCTATAGTATACCTCTTTGGAATGCATTCGAATATTGTAATCTAAAGCTTTTGTCTCTTTTATATGTCAATAAAGAGTTTGATGCCTTTTCAAAAAAAAAAGCGTACCTCTTTGGAAAAATCATTTTCAATAAAGGGCCAAAGAATCGAAAATTCTTTTTGCAACTCTTTTGGCCATGTTGAGGCCATATTTTGTTTTCTCTTCTATACATTTCATTCATTTATTAATTTCTTAAAATATTCTTTTGAAAAATGCTAAATTATTCATAGTAATTTTGCTTCTTAACTCTTAAGTGCATATCTTTATTTTGAAAATGTAGGCAAATGAAATTGTGGGGTACTTCAGCTGGGAAACAAAGGGAGCTCAGTAAGATGCTCGACGAGTGGTAAGTATACAATTGTTGATTCTTGGGCTGCTTTCTTGTTCCACTAGAATTATGGGTACTCCGTACTTCACGGGAGAAAATAAATAATATTGATGATATACTCTTAACGTGCAGGGCTGTATACTTGAGGAGGAAGTATGGAAATAAACAACTGCCATCAGCAACATACCTTAGTGAAGCTGAACCTTTTCTTGTGGAGTATGCCAAACGCAGTCCTCTGAATTCAGCTCTTATTGGATCTGCTGGGAATTTAGTTAGAGCAGAAGATTTCTTGGCCATAGTGGAGGAAAGAATGGACGAAGAGGGTGATCTTCAGAAGGAGCAGGAGGGAACACCGTCAAGTTCAATGCTCTCTGGGAAGGATGTTGTGCCTAAAGCAGAGGGTTTAATTGTGTTTTTTCCAGGTTATTACATTGGCCAAATGGCTAGGCTTTGCTTATTCCAATGAAGTAAAGCCTTTTGTGTTTGAGTTTTTTCATGTCCAAATTTTATCAGCTTGGTTAAGATTATGGATTTCTGGGAGGAATTCCATCCTTCTTTTATATGTCGTGTGCGTCTGTATTTATTTTATTTAATTATTTTGAAATATTCTAGAGTTCTTTATTTGATCATTTGTTAAGTGCACATGAACATAGTTCTTGTAGGCATGTCGATGTTCATTTGCATCTGGATTTGAGTTAGTCTCTTCTGAAGTAGATATGAAATGTATGAGTATGTAGTCTAGTACTTCTTTTTTTTTTTGACAAGAAACAAATAAAACTATTCACATTTAATCTGTGGTAAAAGATTTAAAAAAAACTATTTACATTTCACGTTTAAACGATATTTAATCTCTTCAAGTCAATACATCAAAGTATAAGTTGATTGCAGTTTGAGCTAAACTAGTACGTTTATTTTGAGTGGTCATTTTCCCACATCCTTTGTCTTAATCGAAATGATTGTGGGATTATATGCTTTGTCGTAATCGAAATGATGGTGGGATTTCGTAAGCTATGAATTTTCAGTTGTTACACCTTATCACATTAAGATTTACAAATTACAAATATATTTATTGTAATGTGGAAATTCATTGGCTCCCACTGTTCTTGCATTTTGACTTGCTAAATGCTGTTATTTTGAATCTTGAGTGGATCATCAGATTCATTACATTTTTGTAGCATTCTGTTAATTTTAGTTAGGTACAGTTTATGAAATACTTAGGTTCTTCTTTAATTTTTCATGTAACATTTTTTTGTAGTTTAACCATTTTTTTCTGGTTCATAGATTTTTTATTATTCACTTTTATATTTTGCTTTGAACTTTATTTACAGGAATCCCTGGCTGTGCAAAGTCTGCTCTTTGCAGAGAAATACTTAATGCTCCCGGAGGACTTGGAGATGATCGACCACTCAATAGTTTAATGGGTGACCTGATAAAAGGTGATAATGCATGTATGTTTTTTTACTCAAGATTTTAAGCCTGTGGTTTTTTATGTTGCCTCTAAAAAAGAGTTTGCATTTAACTCGGCCCATGACCATCGACATTTGGTGTGCCATCTCTGAACATTGGAAAAAGAGAAATGTTGGCTCACCCGTGCCACCCAATAGTGTTCTTGGATCTCCGTTCCAAAAAAAGTCACCTAACACACTCGTCCTCGCCCACACTATGACACTGCATGGTGGTCGAAGGCTTGATCTTTGTCTTTTTGTCGCTTGCGCCTTTAAAAACACTTCTATTGGTTAACTCTAGAAATTATCTAGGCTTATTTAGTATGTGCTAAGAAGCATTGAAGATAATCCAAAAACTGAAGGAAGACTTTGTAGAGTTTGTTATATTTTCTTACAATTTTATTTTTGGGTATTTGGGAAGAAATTCAAAAAAAAAAAAAGTGGTACGGAACATGTTAGCCTTTGGAAGTTTGAGGTATTTTCTTGTCAAATAAAAAAATGCATAGCCCATAAGTTCCTAGATTGGGGTTTTGGGCCCCCTCAATGTGTTTATTTTGTTTTTCAGTCTAGCTTCCTAATTTCTCTGACCATTCTAAGCTTGCTTTTTCACTCAACCACTTCCTTTAAGGGCTAGATTTTTTTATAAAGTGAGAATGTGGATGTATTGCATCGAAAATATGGATTTGCACTTTTGGCTTTGGTATAATGTAATTGTCGCTGGAGATTTGCATTTTTACATATCAAAATGCTTGATGTAGAGTGTTATACATGTAATTTTAAACGATCTACTTGTTTCTTATATATTTAATACATACAGGAAGGTATTGGCAGAAGGTTTCTGATGAGCTTAGGAAAAAACCATACTCCATAATGCTTGCAGACAAAAATGCACCTAATGAAGAAGTGTGGAGACAAGTAAACCTCTCATTCTTTACTTTGAACAGTACATAGCGATTCAGTGAACAAAACCGCATGGAATATCCTTAACTAGCTTTTTCCATTAAATAGTTTGATTACTAATTCAATCCTTGCCTCAGTATATCACACATGATTTTAGAATTTTGTGTCTCTAGTATCTGATTTTTAATTGGAAATGGAACTTCTGACTGGTTAAACCACAAGTACAACAAAGTAGGTGGGTTCTTAGAGTGATCTAGTTACTGCTTGTAACTTTCAGGTTCGTTGTTTCTGTAGCCTACATGAAACTTCAAACGACTGCTGTTTAAGCATGTCTGTCATGAAATACCATGAACGAGTTTCTTATTATCTGTTAGATTTTGTCTCTTTGAAAATAAATGACTATTTCTTAGAAGTACGTTACTATTGCACCTATTTATGAAAAAAACCCAATCTATTTTGTGATGGGAGAGGCCGAGGATTTTCTGCTTTTAAATGTGTGTTTTTTATCAAACTTGTGAGGAATTGCTAAATTTGTGCAGATTGAAGATATGTGTCATAGCAATAGGGCGTCTGCTGTTCCAGTTGTAACTGATTCTGAAGGTTATTTTCATTCTGACGCTTGTGACGTTCAGTTCCTTGTCTCATGATATGTGGGGAGAAGTTTTTCTTTCAATTGCTTGATACTTGCTTTGGTCAACAACACATTGACTTTACTAATATTAGGATGATTTTGAGAAAAAGTTGCTTTTGAACCTGGTTTAGATTCAGGCCATTGAATATGGATGAGTGATAGCTTAGAAATGATTAGGATGGTTCATAAACTATTGGTGGTTCTGGCTTGATAAGTTACCAGCATCTTTGAAGAACTGCATGCTTTTTGAAAAGTTTCTACTGAGCTCTTTAGACATTTAGACTTGTGAACTGTAAAAAAAATAAATAAAATATGAACAAAGAGACTGTTTGGAAAGGCTTTGTTGTAGAATACAAATAAGTGTTAATGATATAATTAAGGAAAGAAGTTAAGAAAACAATGGTTGGAGAATTTAAACCAATGAGCCAACAAGAGCATAGCTCAATTGGCATATAGTGCTTATGTCCAAGAGGTCATAGTTTCGAATCCTCCAACCCCCAAATGTTATGTACACAAAAAAAGAATTGAAACCAATGATACTTAGCGATACACGATACCATAAAGATTGATTTTTCCTCACATAGTAAAAATCATACACATCGTCATGGTAATTAACATGTATAAGCTGTGAAGAAGAAAAGGGAAAGAGGAAAGATATCTTAGGCTGCGGTATTAGTTATGGAAAAGTAACAGATATATATAAGCTGTGAAGAAGAAAAGGGAAAGTGAAAAGATAACTTAATTATGGAAAATTAAAAATAGAAAATTATGGAGAGGGTTAATAATGTGAATATAAAGAAAGTCAAGAGAATTTGGAATGAATCTGGAAGAAAGCACAAAATTGCCTCTAGCGATGATTCAACTTCCAGCTCATTGTATCATAAAGTTGTGTTGTTTCATGGCATTTGGGAGGTTATATACAAAATTCTATTGTATGTTGATATTGTAGGTAGAATTTGTTGAAAGGGAATTTTGCCTATTGATCGCATTATCATATATGCTTTTTCTGGAAACAGTTATTTTGGTTACTTGCCATCCACATTCCGCAGAATAATTCTCATTTATGATGCTGAATGTGCAGGAACTGATTCTAACCCCTTCTCTCTTGATGCTCTGGCTGTCTTCATATTTCGTGTGCTGCAAAGAGTTAATCATCCAGTATGTTCTCTATGTTGATACATGAAACTTGAAGTGTAAAAGTGCCTTGTTTATCTTCAACAATTAGGTTTCTGGTTTTCTAATTGTTCTACTAATGCTCTGTTATTGTGAAGGGAAATCTTGACAAAGCATCTCCCAATGCTGGCTATGTTCTTCTAATGTTTTATCATCTTTATGAGGGCAAGGTGTGATGTTAACACTTCTCATTGCCTCATTTCATACCGGGTTTTACTATAATTATTATGATTATTTTTCTTAATGCTTTCAGAGTCGCAGAGAGTTTGAGATTGAGCTTATTGATCGTTTTGGATTTCTGATTAAGATGCCATTGCTGAAATTTGATAGGTATAATAACTCATCCTCCACCTTGGTCTTATTTTCATCATTTCTCCATCCTCATACGTAAAATCTCTTTACAGTTTCGTCTTTAGTTGTCAAGATTTTTTCATAGGATACAAAAACTTTCATTGATATATTAAATGTGTACAAAATTTCCTATCAATAGTTACAAAAAAAAAAAGACTTCTCCAATGAAAAAGAAGAGTAGAAAAACTATAATCTTTTAAATGATGAACAGTCTAAGTCCATGAGAGAGTTAGAAAGTAGTTGATTCAATGAGACTTTCTAATGGTTGTTGTTAATTCAAGAAGATGCTATCATTTTAAGCCTTCCACAATTTTTACCAAGAAGCATATACGAACATACACCATAGAACTTTCTTTTCATCTTCTAATGGACTTTGTTTTTTCCATCTTTGATTGGGTACCCATTAATGGAAAAGCAGAAGAGATTGTATGTTTCCTGGCCTTGTGAAATACCAATCAAAAGATTTCTGAAGAAAAATCCAAATACTGTAATTGGGCAGCAGCTATATAGGTGGATTTGGGTCTCAATATTGTTGAAACACCCCATGGCTGATCTCTCATATGAAGAATTTCACTTTTGTAGGTTGTTGTCCTTTCCAAAGTTTGGTGTAGAATACTTATCATCTATAAAGTATCCAATACCTTACTAGTTCTAGATCTTTCACAGAATAATACCAAACACCAAAAGAGAAGAAAAAGAGAAGAAATATTGATAGAAACTTCACTATATTTCATATAATAAACTCATAATCCAAAACATACTTCAATACAATGGTAGTAAAGATAACAAGACAATGTAATAAGAAAGAAACGATAAGCTAACCGGTGGTTTCGAGAGTACCGGGCACCCCTCCTCTCCAAGTCCTTAGACCTAGCCTCCAGAAAATCAGACCTCCCCCTTTCTCTTTTACATCCCTATTTATACTCCATGTCTCCTTCCATACAAGATTAGCACACATACCCCCTTCCCCTATGTAATCCCTATTTTACCCTTTTCATAATAGTTATAACGTTGTGGGGTCCTTACATCATCATTATTTCGCTTTTCAATATTCAAACTCTTTCTGCATTTTTCTTTCTTTTGTTTTTCCTTCTTGATTCAAATATTTATTTTTAAATAAAAATTATAAAGGGGTACCATAAAAATCCATCCATTCCTATAAAGGTCATAAGAGCAAATTTACTCATTTTTTGACATGTGGTTCTTGTTCGAAAAGGTTTCTACCTTAGCCATTTTTCTTTAGTGATCTCTTTTAAATCATGTAGCTTCTTATTTTAATTTAATGATTGAAGTTTATCTTACAAATTGAACTGTTGTTTTTTTTTTTTCTCCTTTTCTCCTCTGCAAAACATTCGGGATTGATTTTCCAGTTTGCACATGTAATATTTTTCTGCTCTTGCACTGCAGGAGTCCTTTGCCTGATAATTTGAAGACTGTCTTAGAGGAAGGATCAAACCTGTATAAGCTCCATACTATGAGACATGGAAGGTTGGTGGCTCGTTCCAATATTTATAGATGCTTTTAATGTTAAACTTTGTTGTCTAAAAGTTTTTAGCATGGGAGCGTCGATAGCTAATTTGCAATGTGCTTCCTTGTCAGCCACCTTATGCATATTTTGGAATATTTTGCAGGGCGGACTCTACCAAAGGTTCCTATGCGAAAGAATGGGCCAAATGGGAGAAGAATTTGCGAGATTTTTTGTTTGGTAACACTGAGTATCTCAATTCTATTCAGGTGCATTTTTCTTCAGTTTAAAAGATTCATGCATCAAACTCAACTTACTTTTTATCAAACATTTTGCATTAAAAGATTGTTTGGTAACCTTATTCACGAATAAAAGTGATTTGGAGATATCAGCTAAATTTCAAATAGCTCAAAAATGTAACATAAAAATATTTTTGTTTTACCTTTGGCCTGTAGGTTTTTTTTCCCTTTTTTTTTTTGGCCATTTGGAGTGAAAGCTTCTTGTTTCCTAACCTAAAAAAGATACTTCTGGTTAAAATTGGCAAAGATTTCTTCAACAATTGAAAAACAATAATAACCTTGCTGATCATTTAGAAGCTAGAAAAACCGAATTAGAACGGTTATGCAGGATCCTAAAGTGCAAGTTTTCGTGCTAGTTCATATATATATATGTGTGTGTGTGTGATTTTTTTTTTTCCTTTTTTTTTTAACAAGAACGAAACTTTTGATTGGAAAAATCTCAATGCCTACTATATAAATTTTTTTTCAGTTAAAGTCTTAATAAATAATCCATGTTAATTATTCAGGTTCCATTTGAGTTTGCTGTTCAAGATGTGTTGGAACAATTGAAGAAGATTTCAAAGGGTGACTATAAAAACCCTGTTACAGATAGGAGGAAGTCAGGGACCATAGTGTTTGCTGCTGTCAGTCTTACCGTTCAGGAGATTCAAGATCTTCTTGACACTGTAAGTAATTATGTTTAGGAACTACAGCAACTCCCATACCAAGCGGCCATGGATATTTTTTCGACATAAAATCTAACTAGTTTAATTTTTTTAACCATCACTGAGTCCACAAGCCTAAACTAGCAACCATGTTTTGGTATTTTTAATCTTTTTTATATATTCTTAGCACTCCTCTCGATTGTGGGATGGGCATTCTACACTTAACCTCTGTCGACAACGAGCTTTTTGTTCTCCTATCCTCTAAAAATAACGAAGCAATACCGATAATCAGGGAGATTCTTTTGATGGTGGGGATTTTCTATTAGTGGGAGAATGGTTTTGTACAATACTGATGTCAGTTTTTCTTGATCGTGGGGATATTTCTTGACAAGCATGGTCACTGTTGCACACATCTCTCGCCTCTCTCCTCTAATGGTGATCAGAGAAACTTAGAGGAGGGACCCATGACTACCTAATCTTTTGCAACCATCATTAGTTGCAAATGGCCATCTTCCCTCAACTCTCTCCACTCTCTAACCCCATGGATCTATTCGACTTTGTAATGTACTCTCCGATGAACTCCTATGGCTTACCAATGCCCTCTCTGAGGATTGGTAAGAAGATGTACGCTTCAACATTGGCGAAAAATCCCTTGGCTACTTCCGTTTGACTGAAGCAAAGCATTTCTTTAGTTTTGGAAAAAGTATTATGGGATGGCTAAGTGATACTTTAAACAAGCTATGAGACCATTCTTTGAACCAAAAATTCATCTTTGAGATTTAAGCTGATGGAGTGGTTCATTGGGTTGAGAAAATATCCTTTAGACACGATTATTGTGCTAAGATCGTGAAGATTAGACAACACGGTGGGCTTAACAAATTGATTGTACTAGGGGACCCTCACAGAGGTGCGTTGGTAAGTCAAAGGAGCTCGCTTCATTCATAGTGGCTTAGTTGGTGAGTCGAGTCTTCTTCCTATCATTCTAGGGGACCCTAAAAGTGCTCCAAATTATCTGTTTATGTAATTGAACTTTCCAAGGGTCTATAATGTCTTCCAGTCTCCCTGTCTCCCTGTCCTCTTTGGGTTTGTGTCCTCGTTCTTTCTCGATCACGAGCGCCCTTGAAATTGGTGTTTTGGAGGAAGCTCCAAGTTTAGCTATTAATGCAGTTGGTGGTGCTTAGGTTCTCCCTCTTACCTAATTGTTTCATCCTTTTGGCAATTCTAGTTTGGTTATGGAGTCCCTTAGGGTTATTGGCAATCGGTTTGGAATTTAGTTGTTGCGGTCGGAATCTAGGTGGTCAACTCGGGTGAAGATTAGCGAGAGCTCAGCCGAAGGGCTTGGTTCGAAAAAGAAGGGGATTAGAGAGATAAAAAATCTCGCTTATTTTATAAATTAAGGACGAAAATCCACATGATTGGGAAGTATCCAATGACCGTGATCTTCCAAAATGTGAGGGGGTTTGGGGGGTCGTGAGAAGAGGCAGCTCGTGAAAGAGTTCCTCTCTTTAGAGAATCTAATGTGGTTATCTTGGTAGAATCCAAAAGAGAAGAGTTTCATAAGAGTTTTGTTAAGAGTTGTTGGGGGAGAAGAGGTAAAGCGGCTTTGGCTGAGCTAGGCTTGTTTAATGGGCTTCTCTGGACTCAGTGGGTGCGTCAGGGGTATCCTCGTGCTTTGTGACATGGACCTCTTTTTGTGCAGGAGGTGATCAAGCGCAACTTCTCGATTTCTATTGCTCTCTCCTTTGAAAGAGGAATAGTAACTTGGATAACAAAAGTTTGTGACCCTTATCGCGTAAGGGGAAGGATTGACTTCTGGGACGAGTTATGGACCTTAAGTGTGACTTGTAACCTCTTATGGTGTCTGACGAGCAATTTCAACGTTTCTTGTAACTCCAAAGCAACTTTTCCCTTACTTTATAATTTGTCTTTATGCAAAGTGGCAAAGATTTTAGACCTCTGGAATGCTTTAAATGCTATATGGAATCTCAATCTTAGAAGAAATAAAAGACAGACGGGTTGAGGAGTGGGCAGAGATTTCTCCCTTGCTTGATCCTCTTCCATTGATTACAGAATGGACTCTTGACTATGGACATTAGAGAAAAACAGAAACTTTAGTACTAGATCCCTGCTCCACAGATTGTCATCAACACAGAACCCTCCCCATTGTGATTATTACAATGGAGGGGGCCCACGACCAAAAAACGTGAAGTATTAATTCATGGTGTGCTAAATATGTTCGACAGGTTGAGCACTGAACACCAGTTATGGCTCTTTCCTCCAACTGTTATGTGCTACAAAGGCATGGAGACACATATCCAGCTTTTTAGTTCTTGCCCTATTGCAAAACAATATTTGGAATTATCTCATCAAGTATTGGTCAACTTCCATACTGGATAACATTCAAGACCTGCTTTTATACCTACATTGCCCACAGATTAAAAAATGAGAAGAAAGTTTTTTGGTGATTATTCGTTATTGCTTTCTGGTGGAAGATTTGGAAGTCTTGCCACGACATTGTTTTTACAGCCGATCCACAATCAAAGGGAAGTTTGATTGATTCTATTACTTTCCCTGCAATGACTTGGGCTCACTATTTTTCTATTCAAAGTTTATAACTTTGTTACTCTTAATTCTCACGGGAGAAGTTTCTTGTAGTTATTGATAGAGTATTCATTTTTTGTAACTTTTCATATATTAATGAAAGTTTCTATTTCCCATTAAAAAAAAATAAGTGATAGTTGTAATAAAGAGCATTGAGTTAAAAGATTTTCAATGGAAGTTTGATATTTTCATTAAAAAAAACTATAGCAATAAAGCATACCTAAGATTATGAATGATCTATTTGTTAGGTTTGTTGGTTATAAATAGAGGGAATGAAAAATGAAGAAGATAGATAATATTTTGGTAACTTGGGATTGAGAAAGATCTCAAAAGGAGACGGTCTCTCCAAGTACCTCAAACACTTGTTTATATGTAATTTCATTATCTTTTATCTTTCAATATATTTGGATTACATCACATCTATCTGTAGTTTCATCATCTGTACAAGTACCACTATGTGAATCTTTACGTTTTCCACCACAATTGTACAGCTGAGCAAGAAAAATCCCCGTGTTGAAGCCTTTCTTAAAGAAGACTTCAAGGATTTCACGCTTAGAGAGGTCCATGTCACACTCGCACACAAGAGAAGCCATGGCGTTAAAGCTGTAGCTGACTATGGCATTTTTGTAAACAAAGAAGTTCCAGTTGAATTGACAGCCCTACTTTTCTCAGACAAAACTGCCGCCTTTGAAGCCCGCCTCGGAAGCATTGAGGATGAAAGAGTGATTTCCAAAAATGAGTGGCCCCATGTAACATTATGGACAAGAGAAGGGGTTGCAGCTAAAGAGTCTAACACATTGCCACAGTTGGTTCGTGAGGGCAAAGCAACTCTTGTTGAAATCAACCCTCCCTTAATCATATCAGGCAAGGTGCAATTCTTTTAGCCTTTTTCCTCCATCCATTTCTTTTCATTATCAGGTTGGTTGATGTAACAGAAAATAAATGGATAGGAAATGTCCAAGGCATTAAAATTTTCCCCGTGAGGTTTAGATGCAGTTAATAAGTTTAGTAGACTGTATGACAAAAACTAGTATATTTATTGACCAACTTAATTTACTGGAAAATAGGTGGAACTTTGAAGGTAATTTAAAGATCCTTTTCAAGTTTTAGATGGTGGATGTAAAATGAATACAAGGCGGGGTTGACCCAGTAATCAATAAAGGTCCAGATTATTTGTAAAAGGCTTAGTTTTTTTTTTTTTTTTCTTCCTGATAACTCGGAACTTGGAGTTTTGCTCCTATAAATTTGGAGGCACTACTGGCCAGTTCGTAGATCGTGGCACAAGGATACATTTGAGAAAAATGCTTAGCCATTTTGATCATTTTATCTAAGATTTTTTAAATTCTACGAATTAGTTTGACAATCAAATGTAGCATGATCAACGACTTCCTGCTGATAACTGCTCAGATATGAGTAAACTGGTTTAGTATAAAAAAGTTGATCTTTCATTATATATGTAGCCGCATCTGCATGTGTACGAGATCATTGATGTATAAATCATGTAGTCCATACCACAACATTTTAAATTGCCAATTCCTTGTAGTAGCGTCAGGGTTGGAGTTAAGAGGGATCCAATAGCTGTAAAAATCAATGGATTTGTGATCAACTTTCCATGTAAAACCCATGAATTATTAGTTATTTGCTAAGATTAAAACTCATATTGTATAGCTCCAGGCTTTATATTAAGACGCTTATTTACATTTGATCTGAACTTATTCAAAACCTGGTGACTGTAAAATCAACATTTAGCAAGTAGTTATAAAATAGTAGTTGACATGAAGATGAAATGTTCATGTTCATATTGGTATTCATGTGGGTGAAGAATTAATAAATCAACGGTCCCTTCAATTGGAGGATGTATGATTATTTGAAAATTAAGTAGAAAAAAAAGTTCAATAGAGGTAGTCCCAAACTTTGATTTTTTTTCGACAAATCCTCGTAAGGTACTAAAGGATTGCCTTATAAATTGACTCTAGATCTACATATCTACTTATTAGATTTGCATA
Source organism: Cyclanthera cordifolia (assembly GCA_037832605.1). Taxonomy (NCBI): domain Eukaryota; kingdom Viridiplantae; phylum Streptophyta; class Magnoliopsida; order Cucurbitales; family Cucurbitaceae; genus Cyclanthera; species Cyclanthera cordifolia. The sequence goes on along the minus strand of JBBMEG010000005.1, from coordinate 1,669,615 downwards.
TCTAAGGTTGACGCTATGCTTCGCTTAATCAATTCTTCTTGTTAAAGTGGTTTTCTTGTGGTTTATTGTTACTGATTTTTATGTATGGTAACAAATGAAAATTAATTTTGAAGTTTTGATAGTTTAAGAAATAATCATTTAAAAGTTAATTTTATATATATTGAAAAGAGTTATATTAAAGTGATTATATAGTCTCTAATCTAGTTTTTGGGATTGGTATTGGTGCTTCTTATATATAGCCATGTATAGCTTCAAAGTTATGTTATAAAAGAAGTATATTCTTTTTTTCGTTAAAGCGTGTTTTCAATACTAAATTCATCGTTTTAAGTGTTAAGATTACATGATGCTATGATTGAAATGAATATATATTTATTTAAATTTCTAATAATTTCATAGTATCTTCAAGCACATAAACATATTTTCTATTTTGATATGATCATTTGCAAGGTTCTTCTCTTGCACCCATGGTTGGTCATTACGCCCTTTGCTTTTTGAGACCTTTTAATGCTTTCAAATTTAAGGTTTTTTCTACATCTATTGGAGTGAAGAAGATATTGTCAATATTATGAAAGTAGATCTTATCTTAGTCATAAGAAGGTAACTACTCTTCTCTTTTCACCATTCATCAAATATTGTCCTATATTGAACAGATATTTTGGAAGATTGCACCGTAGATGCCCACTTACCAAATAATATCAAATAATTTAATGCAAAATAATCAAACAATTTCAAAGAATTTTCATATGTAGAACCTCTATTTTATAAAATTTAAAAATGTATTCAGATTGTTACTTCCATAAATGCTTACCAAGTTTATCAATAAAAGTATAACTCCAGTGATTCTTAATGTTATACGTATTATCTAATAATTAATATGCATAGATATTATCTTTTAAACAAAAAGTGTAGGAGGAGATGATTTGGACCCATGAAAAATACTAAACAAAAAGGGTGCAACACAAAATCAGAAACAAGTAATCTGTTACCATTTTATTACCTTCCTACGAAATTGTAACGGAACATTTGGATTTGGAGAAGAATGAGGGAAGAAGAGAAGTGTTTGAAGTGGTAGGAAGTCGTGAACTACTTGATGTGTATGAGAGCGGTGGAATGGAAATATAGCCTGGGGTTTAAGATTAAAATTATAGTTTAATGAAAATCTTGTTTGGTAAAACAAGGAGGAGATGCTTTTTTTTTTTCTTAATTCTAGTAATTAAATTTCTAGTCTGCAATACACTTTCCAAGTTTTGTTAATAATTGAAAAATATAAATAATAATATGTATTCAAGAAAATAAAATAGAAATAATGATTTTAAAATTACTTATCTCGCGGATCAATGTAATGTTAGTTGAGGGTCAAAATTATATGGGAACTATAATGATAATGATTTTGTTTTATAAAAAAATACTAGAGTTGATGTCTTCCTCTTCTTCTCCTCCAAATCCAAACACGGCATATATATTTTTTAGCTATATTTTGAATATGAAACAGCTCCAGTTTGTTTGTGGAAATGTTGTGGTGCACTTCTCTGATTCGCATATCATAGCGTGGCTGGTAACACGTAACAGGTTTGAAGGAAATAATTACTTATACTAAATGGAAAAAAAAAAAAAAAAAAAAAAATCATCTGAGTTACATAAGGGATCAAGTCTTTATTCTTATTAGTTATACATATTTGCATTGTGCCATTTCTTGTGTTCTGTGTACATCATCATAGAACTGAGCATACCTGTCTCATTAAGTTGCTAGTTTCTATTGCCAAGAGGTAGTTAACATTAACTGGATCAACTCCATTGTAAATGCTTATTTTGTACAAATCTCAAATTTCTCTCGAACCAGAATTAATAGAGAACAACTGTCAACTTTGACTGCATTCACCCTAAGAACCAAAATGACCCAAGAGGAGAGAAGCCACATTATTGTTAAATGAGCTTGAAAAAACTCAATGCATCTTGAAAAGAGAGAAGAACTTGCACCAAACCTCCCATGTATAGGGGGCAAAGGAAGAAGAGAAGGCTTTATCCACACTATAAAAGACATGGGAGTTAGACATGTTGTCAAGTGCAAACGGTGGGCGGGAGGATCTTGATCATCTTTATGGTTTTTGTGATGTGGAGTTAGTTTTTGAGGTGTTTGGTGTGGTCTCTGTCTTAGCTAGAATGAGGGGTTGAAGGGAAAGAGTTTGTGAGTTCTTTTTTTTTTGTTTCTCCTTCCTTTCGTGAAATAGCGAGGTTGTGTACTATTTAGTTGGGGTGTGCATGGGTTGGGGGACCAACTAAACAATTCATGTTAGTCACTTTTTGAATCCATCTCTTATATTTTCGGGTTGGGTTGGGTTATCGGGTTCATAGATACATTGCAAATATAAATATCTAAATATCTTCCAATAAGTTAGTGATACACTATATACATAAACAACATAGAATGTCCAATCGTTATCGTATCAGTGTAATGAATTGGATATAGGTATTAAATATACAAATTATCCAATAAAAACCCACCCATCATTAGTCCTTGGTTCATATAGGAGATCACAACTATATGACATAACAACTAATACATTTGACTTCCATAATGCAAATAGATAACTAAAACCTCCCCAAAAATAGATAACATAATTTGACTATATATTTATTATTTATTTTCAATTTTTATAGAAATCAACATAATAAGTTCTATCTAACAATTCAACTTCAATTTATAACATAATATACACATTGACATTCTTAATACTTACAAATATTTTAAAGAATATTGAAGAACAAATGGTCTAAAAATAATGAATGGAGAGTTCTTCCGGGGTATATCATATATGGGCCATCATAAGGTTTCACGCTTCTCTTCTTGTCTCGGTTGCTAAGTTGTTTTGTTATTATAGTTGGAGACCTTTGTGTAAGCGGTTTGCCTTGTTTAGGCTATTTTTTATGCATTTGCACTGTTCTTTCATTCTTTTCTTTACTAACGTTATTCATTATTAAAAAAAACAAACATGTTTGTATTCTTTTTCATATCTACCTTTCATGTCTTCACCAATATTTTCTGTCTTTTGTTTTCTCAGAAATGTAACACGTTAGTTGTCATAGGCGGTAACATGTGTTTTTTCTTCTCTAGATTTTGGGCACAATTCCCAAGGAGTCTGATGGTGAACTTTTTCAAGATGCGCTTGCCCGAGTTCGTCGTTGCATTGGTGGTGGGAACACTGCAGATAATGTTGATATTGACAGTGACGTGGAGGTTGTTGCAGACTTCTTTGGGGTTAATCTACGCTGCCCTGTAAGTCTCATGTCATCTAGTGAAATACATTACTCCTATATTGTATCAATATGCTTCTCATTTGAGATATTTTTGAGAAGGGAAATGAGAAATGCTTTGCAATTTGAAGATTGACGTATTAAATTTGATGATCAACTATTAATATGAAAAGATCCAATCTAGTATAGTAACAACTAGAGAACAATTAATTACATAAGAGCTTAGAAATAGAGGGTCTAAGAGAAATATGATCTAGTATGGACTTGCATTGCGTTAAGACCTTTCAATCCCTTTAAAGGTTCTATTATTTCTTTCCTTCAAAACCTTTAAAAATAGAATATACTCCAGCTTGACATAAAAATTCCTCTTGTTTTAGAAAATAGGAGAAACAAGATATTCCATGATCATCCCTATGCAATCTCTCGGTCTAGCTAAAGAACCAAACTTGTAAAAAAATTGGTTCCACACCTCAGAGGCCATGTTGAAAATAAATGATTTTTATCCTCAACCACCATCATTTACATGGTACAACACAAACCCCACTTAAGAAGGAACCCCCTAAAAAACCAGTATAAGGTGGTAATCCCGTCTAGGAGAGCCTACTGAATGATGCGAAGCCCCCCAATAAAGAAAGTGGACTGACAATGTACAAGGTCTCTCCTTGTTACACAAATGACACTGGAAACCCAACAAAAGCGAGAAGGATGCTTCGGCTTAGCCAAGTCATGTGCCATCAAACAGTGCTTCATAAAATAATTACGGAACAAGCGAGGAAACATCAAACAAAGGAGAATCTCCTTACCCACTTATCTTCTTAAACTTAAGTATCTCTCTCATCCCTACCAAACTAGAAACAAGACCAAAAAAAGAGGATACCTCCTCCATAATGCCTTTCCAAGAGTTCCCAATGGTTTCATAACCCCGTTCATCGCTACTTCAAAGGGAGAGGCCATACTTACTAATGACGAGTACTTCGGGGAAAAAGCCATAACTACTTAGTCAACAAGACCCGAGTTTTTCATATTACCCCCATAGATAAACTCCGTAAAAACCTCCACCCACTTGATCAAATTAGCACTTTTCTCCTCTCAAAAGGCATTCTCGTAAGCTTTTCTACAATTTTGCACACTAACGTAGGTATCCTAATTAAATAGAGGAAAGGGATAGGATTGCTACTCAAGACATTAGGGGTGTAATGCCCCAGTTTAGGGCCAAACTGCTCAAATGGACTAAAAAAATTCTAAATCGAATCGAATTTTCATATAAATACACTATAGTGTCATACTTCATTTTTTATGTACAAAATATCTGTTGGCTCTATTATAGTCAACCCAAGTTCATTAAAAATCATAACCAACCAAATTATCAGTTTTTCTTATTTTTAAACCGAAATTGCCCAAAAAAATTGGTTTTTACCCAAGATGATTTTTCGTATGAATCTACTACTTTTTGTATGGCTGATGATTTTAAAGATAAACCAACAATGGAGAATGGCATTCAGATGAATTCAAATAAAGTGTTTGTTGGTTGTCTTTCAGATTTTGCTGGTTATTTTGATGAAGATGAAATCCAAGAGTCTTTAAACTCCATTTGAGTCTTTGATAAATTACACAAGTTTTCTACTTTGCAAATTCTTGTTGTGAACAAGCGTGTGAATTTGGACGAAGTCTTGAAGTACCACAAGCTCAGAATTTGAATATGAAAGATTTCTTTTTGTGGTGTTAAGCACTCATAACCTAGGTTTGCCTTATTAGCATATTGATGAAGTTCGAAAATCTTTTTCTGTTGGAGTATTTTGCAACCATCGGCCTAAGTACATGTACATTCAGATGAAGGATCATTGTTTACTTTTTTTCAACCTGTTCTTTTCTTTGTGAACTCGTGGATGAGTTTCTTTTTGGAGGAATAGAATGGTGTAGAGAAGTTGCGGGCATTTTGGGTAATTTCTTAATAGTTAGTTAGTTCTTTTAAGTCCTTATAAATAGTAAGCCTCTCTCTTCTATTCCTTAACTTTCTGATTCATCAAGTCAACAAAGATTCGAGTTTTAGACATTGTGAAGAGTTAGTTTCTATTGGTTCCTATAGGCTACATAACAACGATAAACTTTGTTATCGTGTAAAAAATGCAGTGACTATACATAGGTTAGATGGTTTCATTTACTACATTTTTGTTTTCAAACCGAAGCGAGTATAATACTTGTATTGAATAACTCATCAACTTGACTACTGGCAAAATAGTTTTGGGTTTTGCTGACGTGCATATCCACTTCCTCAGAAATATTGTCAAGAACATTGTAGCAAGAATTGGCTTCAATAATGTGTAATAATGAAAAGATGGTTGAAGCTAAAGTTAAAATTCAATTTTCTTGAACGTTGCACTCAATTTTCATCAAGAAATTGTCTTTTTGGTGGATTTTATAGGCGTGTTGCAAAAATCACTTATTGATAATAACCTGTATTATTCCTGTGTGTGCTTGCTTTCTCTAGATGAGTGGTTCAAGGATGAAGATTGCTGGACGGTTTAAACCTTGTGCTCACATGGGCTGCTTTGATCTTGAAGTGTTTGTTGAAATGAATCAACGTTCAAGAAAGGCAAGTTGCTATTATCAACATTTTATGCAATTCTAGTTTTGTTGGTAGAGGCTTGTTGTCTCCAAGCTGGTGTCATCCCTTCAATGTCATAGAAGGTATATCATCCCTTGAATGTCGTAAGTAGGGGTGTTTATCGGTCGGTCTGTGTCGGTTTTCGGTAAAAATTGACATTGAACCGACCCTATCGATTTTCTTGAAAATAAAACCGAACCGACTAGGTTAAGTCGGTCAGTTTGGTCGGTTAAGTAGGTCAAAACAGTCATCTAGATCAGTTAACTCATTTTAATACAAATTTTAATTGAAGTTTTAAGAATGAATTTAAAAAATGAACATACCAAATACTTTTTAAAAACACATTTAAAATTAAGTAAATTTTACAATTATTTAATAATAAATGTAAATAATTAAATGAAAAATATTAATATTATATGAAGGAATTTTTATTAACCGATCAAACTGAACCAACCAACTTAACCGATCAAAAAATTCGGTTAAATATTGTTTTTAACCAACACCGACTGACATATACTTGAAAATCGACCGACTCCCCTTAATTCGGTCGGTCGAATCGGTTTTCAGATATATATGAACGCCCCTAGTCATTAGTTTGAAATCCATGAGTGAATTTAATTGTATATTTCTTTATTATCTTGCGGGTTCGGGCCTTGGAGACAGGTGTGAGTGTCCCCAGGTATATAATGGGCAAAGTTCTGATTCCCAAATCATTAAAAAAACTTACAAATCTTGTTTTCATATTTTAACTCTGTATTTTTACTGCAGTGGCAGTGTCCAACCTGTCTGAAGAACTATGCGCTGGAGAATATTATTATAGACTCTTATTTCAACCGTATAACATCAATGGTACTGTCATGCATTCTTCGTCTTCATTTTATGAATGGAGTTTATTTAACCATATCATATTATGGTTGTACAGATGAGACTTTGTGGAGAAGATGTTACAGAAATTGACGTTAAAGTTGATGGTTCCTGGCGTGTTAGATCAAAAACTGAAAGAGAGCGCAGGGATCTTGGTGATCTTTGCCTGTGGCACTCCCCTGACGGCACTTCATGTGTTTCTAATGAGGAAGTTAAACCGATGATGGAAGCATCAATGCAGATTAAGCAGGAAAGTGGATCAGAGCGTGGTCTGAAACTTGGCATCAGGAGGAATAGTAATGGGTTCTGGGAAGTCAGCAGACCTGAAGATATCAATACCTTCACTTCTGGTAATAGATTACCGAGAATTATGGGAGCCATGACCAGAAGATTATCCCAATGAGCAGCAGTGCCACCGGCAGTAGGGATGGTGATGATCCAAGTGTAAACCAGGATGGCTTACACTTGGATTTCTCTACCAATAATGGGATTGAGATGGATTCTCTTTCCTTGAATGTCGACTCAACTTATGGATTTAAAGAACAAAATCCTATTGCTCCAGTTGGTGAAGTCATTGTTCTAAGTGATTCAGATGAAGAAAACGACATTTTAATTTCGTCCGGAATTGGAACTGTTTATCAGACCAACCTTACAGATGTAGATGAGGTTCCCTTCTCCATGCCACCTCCTGGACTCACAGATGCATATCCTGATGATCCAACTCTGTTATCTGCTGGAAATTCCTGCTTGGGTCTTTTTAATGACCATGATGAAGTTGAATTTGGAATGCCTTGGTCACTACCCCCTGGAATCCGAGGAGGTGCGGGATTCCAATTGTTTAGCACTGATGCAGATGTATCAGATGCTCTAGTTGACTTGCAGCATAACTCCAGAAGTTGTTCCACAATGAATGGCTATGCAGTGGCCTCAGAGGCTGCTATAAGTCCAGCTTCTCTTGTTCCAGGTTCTTTGATTGGCCGTACTGATGGTGACATGAATGACAGCCCGGTTGATAACCCCTTAGCTTTTGCTGGTGACGATCCTTCTCTTCAAATATTTCTTCCTACAAGGCCTTCAGATGCACCTATGCAGTCTGATTTCAGATATGAGGTTGGTGTATCTAATGGTGTTCATAATGAAGATTGGATCTCTCTCAGGCTTGGGGGTGATGCAGGTGGTAGCAACGGGGAGTCCACAACCTCCAAGGGGCTAAATTCAAGACAGCATATTCCATCGACGGGAGGGGAAATCAATTCATTGTCTGATACTGGTTAGTTATTTTCCGTTTTTCCTCTTCTATTGCATTGTTGTGACTGATTAAACTCAATGATGGCTGCATTGCAAATATGAGGAGCTTGCCACGTTGTAGTTACAGTAATGTTTTGCTTGCAAATTGTGTATATTTTATTCTCGTTCCTCACTAATGCTTTCACTATATCTGTGAAAAGTATTATTTATTTTCCCTTCCCTATGCACCTTCACTTCACCGCCTGTCACGTTCTTTTCGATCTTTTACTAATGTTTAAAGAGTTGATAGTTATATCTTACTAACAAAATGAAGGTTTTATTCTTTCGGGAAAAAAAGGAAATAGTTTACATCTTGAAAGATGGGAAAGCTACTAAAAAGAAGAAACAAACTAATTAGTGACATAAAGCATGACATATGACGTAATTTGGTTACTTTCACACAAATGACTTGATTATGCATATGTTTAGTTTGTAGAAAGAACATGCTGAAATGATCTCTGAAATTAAACTTGGTGGGGGTGTTTGATTTTGGTTTTGTGGAGTTACAAATGAGCATTTACAACTATGGTTAAAGAAATCACATCCAAACAAGCTATTACGACCGTTCAAAATAACTATTTGTTTTTAATTATTCAAAATAACTCCTCGTTTCAAAACCATTAATTTTTGTAACTTCTCTACAAAATACACATCCAAATGAGTTATTGGCTGCAACTCATCTCCAATAATTCATATCCAAACAAATTATTGTCTAACTCTTCTCCAAAAGTTCACATTCAAACGAACTATTATTATAATCTTAATTTTTAATCACTCAAAATAACTCCTGATATGACTATTCATCCAAACATTCCAGGTCGTCTTTTTGCAACCCCATTAGCCTCTGAGAAGGCTTTCCTTCACCCTTTTGTGCATTTCATCACATCAATGAAATCACGCATTGCTTCTGTAAATACTTTATTAAAAAAATTATAAAAACAACCTAAGATTCTAGCTTCTCTTGCTTCTGTAATTGCTTACTTTTTTTCTTCTTAACAGTTAACAGTTCTGATATATTCTTGATTTTGATGATACCTATGCTATTGCATCAGCTTCTCTGCTTCTTGGAACAAATGATGTTAGGCACGACAAAGCAAGTAGGCAAAGATCAGACTGTCCTTTCTCCTTCCCTCGCCAGAAGCGTTCAGTCAGACCACAAATGTACCTTTCTATAGATTCCGAATCAGATTAGGCTGCTTTGGATCTTAGGTGACCAAGAATTATTGCTACTCATTTGATTTGTTTTGGTCTTGGGGACAGGCAAGACCGTAAATATTCAATTTGGTCCATCTGATCATCAAACTTAAAAGTATTGAGGGGGTAATTGGATTTTGCGGCGAGAAGAGGAGAGGAGAGGAGAAGCGAGTAAATGGAATGATTTGGGAATACGAAATACTTGTTTGGGGATTGGTGTTTTAGAGGAGAGAGGTTCCAAAAAAAAGTTTTGGAGATTGATATTTAAAAGAGAAAGAGGTTTATTTTAGATGAAGTTTGATATAAAGTTTAATTTTGATGAGAGGTTGAAGAGAAATGGAGGAGAAGTTGGATAGAGATTGTGATGCACTAAAAACAAATAAGAAGTTAAAACTTTTCTTTTTCCTCTTCCTCTTCCTCTTCACAAATATTGATCCAATATTTGTGGGTAAGAAAGTTGATGACAGTCACTGTGGTTGGTCACAAACGATCATGATTTATGGAATGAAGCTAGCGGCAAGAATGCGGCAGTCACTTTGGTAATAGGTAAGGGATATATCATCATATTCTCTTCATTCTGATTATTGCTGCATGAAACCTAAGCCCCAATGTGTGTCAGGCAGGTTGGTCGGATGACCGACTTGTGTGCCGCAACTTCCATGCGCGGGCAAAATTGTACAGAGAGATGCGGTGATCAAAATAAATAGGTAGAGCCTTCAGTCATGTAATACTATTTTTTTCTCCCTTTAGCTGTAAATATCTTTGATTGAGATTTAGTTGTTAGAAAAGAGAAAACTTACTTTGTTGAAGGGGCCGAACCTTTCTACACATTTAGCTCCATTTCTTCCCTTTCTTTTCCCATTATCATGTGCAAATTTGTGTTCTATTTTTTAAAATGTCTACCAAAACAATTCCTTGCAAATTTACAATAAATATGATCTCATTTTTAATAGTAGACACGCTCGGAAATTATTAGGTTCAACTCATTAAGTACAAATTTGGGGAGGGAGATAATACAAATTTCGATGACCGAATCCGTGACGCTGGTGTTGAATTAGTGTTGAATTGGATTAATATTAAATGATAAAATCATTGCGTCATTAACTTTTTTGGTGTTAGAAGACGTTTTTTGTTAAGTTCAATTTAATCAAATATTCAAAATTATCTCTTAACCTTTTCTCAAATAGTGTCATGAAATCAGAAATTTTAATAATTTTAATTTGAGAAAAGACTAGTCAAATCTAGAAAATAGTAATAAATATAAGATTAAAATATCATATTGTCTCTCAACTATTATGAATATTCCATTTTGAAGTTTAATTTTGATCCCACAACTATCATTTTTGTTTCATTTAAATCTCTATATTTTAAAATGTTTAAATTTGGCCTTTTTTATTTTTGAACTGCTACCAAAAAATATAACGTACAGCTCGTGGGTTATTTAATACACAATCTCGACAGCTTGTTGGTTTGATAGATGATCCCAAAGGCCATCAGATGCAAATATGAGAAATTTGTCTTTGGGTTGTAGAACTTTTGTTCATACGGCCATACCTTCTCAATACTTTCCAACAAGCTGACGCCATCCTTGCCAGCCACGAAAACATCCCTCATTTTCACTCAGAGAACTCGCCGGCAGAATTGAAAAGAAAAGTGAGATGAAATGGCGAAGACCCAGATGAGGAAAGATTTGAAGTTATAGCGAATAGATTTGAAAATTTGAAGTTAATGGTCAGAGGAATGGGTAAAAATGAAGCAAAATATGACAAAATTATTACATTTGTGTCAGATTCTTAAAAAAATTGCATACATATTCAAACAGACTTTTAATGTGCATTAAACTGTTTGTTGATGTATTATAATACCTTTTGTTATATATGGAAGGTTTGAATACATTTATCCATGTATTAATGATCTTCTTGATTTGATTCTAAAATTTGTTACAGATTATTAATGATGACCGCCGTAAAAAAACCCATAATATTATGGTATGCAACATTAAGTTTCTATTATATTGAAGATGAAAAATACATATATAATATCAATACGTATATTTTTTTTTGTTACATATATAATTCTAATAGTTCATATTGTATTACAATTACTGTATTATGCTATACCAAAACCAATGTTAAAAATACCAATTTAATATGCTATATGTTGTAAACCACTGACATGCTAACGATAATAATACCTAGATGATTATCATAATAATACGTTGATTTGTATAAATACAATAATAATACAATTCATATTGGATTGTAAACGTTATAATACATGAGCAATACCAACGGAGAGTTGCGATAACTTTGGGAGAAGGTATTATTAGAGGAAGGCACATTAGTTACTGACGAAACAAAGAACAAATAAAAAAATAAGAATAATTTTTGTTTTTTATACAATGCTGATTTCTTTACATATGTATAAATATGGAATTATTAAAGGAAAGACCAATTACATGAAACAAAGAAAACGCAATTGCAGTAGGTGTAGAAACGCCTGTCACATGAAAAAAGAAACATAGATGAAACAAATTTTGTTGTAATACAATGCTCATTTATGTACATAGGTATAAATAGGGTATTATTAAAAGGAACATTACACGAAAAGGAAATTATAGTATGTCAGGAAAGCAAATAAAGTCAGATTTTGTAACGTTAGAGGTCATATTCAAAAAGAAACACAGAATATGAAAAAAAAAAAAAAACAAAAATTAAAAGGAAATTTATGCTTCTCTTCACAAGGAAACTAAATAAGTAAATAAAAGAAAGTATAAATATAGAAATAATTCCATATTGAGAGATTTAGGGGAAAATTCCATATAAGGTAATTCAGAGCAAAACCGTGGTTCGGATTAAATTCATTTACGTATAAAAATTTATTTGAATATCTTGCAATTAAAATCAAGTTGAGATGAAAATGCAATAATTATAGACGAAGTGAATATTCATGTTAAATACTAAATTTAAATGTTAGTAATTTACCGATTAATTTATCCTAATATTTTATGGAAAAGTTTTTCAAGAATCAGTAGATAGATGTTATTACTTTAAAATTTATTTAAGAGCAATAATATTGTTTATGTAGGATTTGTGTCCACTCTTATTTGTAAAAAAAAAAAAAAAAAAAAAAAAAAAAAAAAAAAAAAAAAAAAACCCCACCCCCCCCTCCCCCTCCCCCCCCCCCCCTCCC
>JBBMEG010000005.1:1627804-1649511 GCA_037832605.1 Cyclanthera cordifolia | reverse complement strand
GCTATATGTGCTAGATTTCCTTTTGGCAAAATTTCAAACAAATTTCACCAAGTCTCTCGGTCTTCATAAGTCGACTAAACTCGCTCTCGTGATACCCTCTTAGGCTCTTAATTCCCTTCTTTTCTTTCTCAAGTAATTACAATATTACTTCCGACATTTCATAACGTTTCAAAACTACACTAAAAATTAATATTTATTCAAATGTTGAGCGTAAGTCAACATTTTAGTGACTGGTACACTTGTTAGGATTAGGTCTAAAGGTTGCATTCAAACACATTTTGTCGTCCAACCTCTCGAATATTTTTTCACTCTAGTCCATGGTAAGTTACTAAAGTAGCTAAAATACAACAAATATAAAAAAGATCATGTTCTAAATTCCTCACGAATTGATGTCCATCTCATGTCCATAATGAGATGGATGGATCATACATAAACAATCCAACAGTTACATATATTATTGTGAGAAATAAAATATCAGTCTTCATAATCAGAGAATAGATGAAATCCGAAAAATGTGGGTTATCGTGTAAGGCTGTAAGAAACCTTCGAAGTTAGGCGCCAAAAAGAGGCATAAATAGACCTTGGTCATAAGATCGACTCTCTCCCATCAATTATTGTTGAACTCCAAAACATTGGATGTTGAGCTTTCAAAGTTGGTCTTAATTGAAGCATGGTTCCACTCAAGTGTCTCACCTGCAAACATAGGAACAATGTCCCCAAAGGAAAATGAAAAAGATTCTGGAACCTTCCATGGAGCCTTTTGCAGTGTAATTTTTGACGTGTTTCTGGGGAGCCCATAGAAGTCTGGTCCATTGAAACTTGTAAATGCTTCTAATTTATCAAGAGCACCCGCCTATACAGAGGAAAAGGAAAGGACAGAAGTGATGACTCGACGAAAATGAAGAGATGAGCAAACTATTAGCCGAATTCGAAACAAGGATAGTATACCTCTTCAAACACCTTTGCATATAATGATAAGGCAATAGGGGCACTGTATATACCAGCACAACCACACGAGCACTCTTTCCTTCGTCTCTCATGCGGAGCGCTATCGGTTCCAAGGAAAAACTTTTTACTTCCACTAGTCACAGCTGACACAATCGCTTGTCCTAGATGAGAAGCAAGGGAACACAAACAAAGAAATGCTCACGTCTTTCTCAATTTTCATGTAGAAGAGGAGGATAATATCTTGGCTGGCTTAAATTGGGCATGCAGGAGCGTGTGTGTGAGCGTGTGTGAGTGTGTGTGACTTATACAGGGCAAGCAGGAGTGTGAGAGTGAGTATCTGCAAACTTATGTGCTTTCAACTATTATTACAACACAACAGTTTGACCCTGCTATATTTGGTTGTCAAAAAGAAATGGTAGGATATTATATTTAAGATAGGCTGCTACCATGGCTTACCTGTACTCTCCGTACCAGCCCTTCATTAGCCTTGGTACCAATCTAAGGTGGGTTTTTTTAATATCCGTGAGTGTTCAGGCCAGCTTGCATGCAGTGTTTGATTATTCTCATGTGCATGCCGCTTAGCCCTACTACATTTGGATGTCAAGAAAATCCGTAGAAATTATTTCCTAGATAGGCGGCTACCATAGATTGAATTCATCATCTCTTAGTACTTATGACACTCTTAACCACTAAGTCACTCCATGATGGTTCCAATTCAAAGTGGTTTTGAAAGATAAATTATGAACTCTCTTCAATTCAATTAGAGTATTCCATAATGGTAACGAGAAATTACTTTAATGATCACTTGGGACATAATTACACAAGGCAATTAAAACTAACATACTAAAAAGCCATGTGTGAGAAAAATATAGGGAGTCTACACAGAATGTAGTTGGAACATACTATGGGAGTCTCTTTTGAGTACCGGAAGACAGTAATTATGCGGCTGCAATCCTCCTTGAAACAAAGAATTCCTATTGAGAAGGAGATGTTGTGGAGTGACAGTTGCTGCTAAGAGTCCTGTGAAATATTTTAAGAGCCATATACTTAATATCACATGCTATCTTAAAAAGTGATACTCATAGATAATGAAACAAAAGTGGGATTGCTATAAGAAATACTTCAATGAAAAGAATGAAATATATGTACCATCTTCGCAAGACTGAACGAACTTAGCAGCATCTGCAGTAGTGATATGCTCCATCACCACCTTCAATTTTGGAAGCCTCTCAATCAGGGGTTTCAACACAGTTTCAATGAAGACCTTCTCACGATCAAACACGTCAACATCAGGATTTGTTACCTCACCATGAACCTACAAAGTTGTTTTTTGCTTTAACTTAAAAGAGAAAAGATAAAATAAAATCGATGCAACACTTCTCTAAATAGTGGACAACTAAACAAAGTGTTATATCAGCACACTACCAACAAAGGCATATCATGTTCAACCATCTCCTCAAGGACAGGCAGACACTTCCCAAAGAGATCGGTTACGCCATCTTGGGAATTGGTTGTAGCACCGGCAGGATACAATTTTACAGCATAAACTGCCCCACTTCTTCCTGTCAATACATCATCAAGTTAGAAAAACAGAAAACAACCTCAGAGAATCATCAAATAGGAAGGTAGAAGGAGAACAAATGAAAGTCAATATGAATTCTCTATGCTAAGACTTACTTGCAAGCTTGATCTCATTAGGGCTCATTGTATCAGTCAAATAAAGGGTCATAAGAGGAATGAAATTACTATCGGACGGTAATGCTTTCAAGATAGAATCTCGATAAGCCACAGCGGCAGCTGTGGTAGTGATGGGTGGCTTCAAATTTGGCATCACTATAGCCCTTCCAAAGTGACTTGCACTACACAATAACAAGAATGAACAAGTGAAAACACAACTTAAGTCATTTATGTCATATGTTAATAAAATATTAAAATGTATTGAGTGGTTGCTTGACATGCCATTTAGGAACAGACACTTAAACCCTATAATAGCAACCATTACCCTAGAGATGAAAAAGAGGGGAAATGAAAAAGTAGAGATGAAAGAGCCTCACTAAGATAAAGTTACCTGTGAGGAAGAACAGCTTTTAAAAGGTCGCCATCACGAAGATGAAGATGCCAATCATCAGGCTGAGTAAGCGTGAGCTGCATTTTTGGTCCTTGATGCTTTGAGAACTTGAGCCCTTCAAACTTTTGCACAGGTGATTTCAGCGGCTACCACCAGCAATGTATCAATCAGTGAAAGAAAAAGCAGAGATTCAAATGTAATCAAGTTTAGACATGATGAGAATATACAAATTATATTTGGGTTTATTAAACTAAACAACAAAGTGCAACTAAACAGTTTGCCACTGATACTTTTTTGATCTTCAAAGTACATCCCATAACGCTAGAACCATGAACTGACATTAATATTGCTTGAAGAAAACTTGTCAGAACAAAATAAAATACCAATTCAATGTAAATAAATTGTGTTCTATTGTTAATAAAAGCATCTGTACTTGGAATGGAAGGACCAAAGACTTTGTCATAGTAAAATCCAGAGATAGAACCTTGAGCCTCCTTTAAAATGAATTTTCTTCTGTTCAAACGAAAATATAAAATCAGAGATAACAGATGTATGTGTAAGACTTGCATGTCTCAAGAACCATGTACAAAGGGAAAGTACAACAAAACCTTGTTTCCTAGATACCAACTACTGAACCATAAGTCACTAGTGAGCAATCATTCAACTGAAATTGGGTTTCTTTTAGTGTAGGTTTGATGCTGGATTTGAATCTGTTACTCGCTCTCCTTCTAAAGGATCACGAGGGTGCCCGATTCGAGTAGAAATTCAAACAAATTTTCGTCAAATTGATAATGGGAGCTGGGTAGTTCTGGATTTGAGATAAACGGATAAAATGATTGTTGTCACCATGATTGGCGCTCAACAAAGATGAGAGAATTGAAAATCTTCTGAGACAAACGAGATGTGGATTTGATGGGTTCAAATTACAGAGGTGGTTAGTTGAATGCGTTGAGAACTGAATGCGAATGCGAAGGATGTTCATGTTATTGAAAATACAGAAAACAAATAGGAGAAAAAGCTCGATACAGTGTCAAATCAAACAAAACATTGAGAAATAACGAGAGATTATACCACATAAACACAGATTTTCAGACGATTTGCGGTGAATTTTTGGTGGAGAAGAAGTGAAGAATTGAAACAAGCCGGGCGCCGTGAAAGGCCAAAGTAAAGATGTTCATTAGGTTCTAGTGTGGCTGTAAATTCCGATTAGATGGTGAAGTGAGCAAAGATAAAAAAGATTCGACAAATTAAACGATAATGTATTCCTCATTACAGTTTCCCACCCGTTTATATATAAAAAAAATGTATCCAATGCATTCATAAATATGAAGTTTTTAAAAAAAAATTATTGAAACTATAGAACAGGTATAACTATTGAAAAAGTTATCTAAAATATATCGAATTGAATTAAGATGCATAAAGTTTGTAAAAGTTTAAAAGGGTAATAATTTTTTGAGGGAACGTGATCTCGTGCATTTCTGGTTGGTAATCTCTATCTCGTTTCTCGAAAAATTTTATGTTGAATTATGCAAGGATTAAGATTAAAATGGATAGCGGTAATGGTAAAGTCATTCGTGTTCCCGACTTGCCTAATGGACATCTCTAGGCAAAAGATAGACTCAATTTGATAGGTTGATTTCTATTTTACTTCTTTCGAAATTTGTTGTAGTTGGGATTTTGTTATTTGGTTTGATTATTTCGAGTAACATTGTATAGAGCATGTTTGGTTATTGCGAAAAAATGAGAACAAAAGGAAGAAAAGTGAATAAATTATTGTTTGATGGAATGATGGCAAGTCAAACATTATGAATGGACCATTCGCATCCCTTCAAACATTTTTTTTTAATAAACATTTATTCGTGTTTCAAATATTTATTATATCATGGTTGATAAGATCAATAATTTAATCTCTATCCATGTCCAAAAAATATATATGTCCAAAAAATATATATGATATATTTACTCTAGTATTTTTATAAAGAAATATTCGGAGGCAACCTAGACTGCATCCTGCCTCTTAAGTGTTGCCTTGGACACAACACACTTTTCTTTTTCTTTTTTATGTGTGTGGTGCCCAAGGCACCACTAGAAATCAAGATATATATAGGGCACCACTAAGAAACCGGAGATATATATATATACACACACCTATCTAAAAAATTGTGAATAAATTAGAGAATCTTTTCACAAGTTATGCTTTTTATTTTAAAACGAAGACACGTTCATTAATACAAATTTTGTGATTATTTTATGTAATTAACATTCATTAACTATTTTAGAGAATACATTAATATAAAAAATTGTGATTAATTAATACAAAAACTACATTTGTTTTTTTTTTTAAAAACTGATCATATTTATAAATATTTTTTATATTTAATTTCTCAGGTATGTTTCCAAGAAAAAAAACTAAAAAAAAATTGAAAACGCTCTTAAAAAAAAAAAAAAAAAAAGAGTAGCTCAATTATATCAGTGTAATTTGATGAAGAGAGAAGAAATTATGGGTTCTTAGTTTCCATCCCCAAAGTGAGAAATTTTTCAAGGTTCTTTTTCAACCTTGGGTTACCTATGAGAGCTCTATTTTTCCTTTTTCTTGTGAAAACACAAAAGCACAAGTGGCAGTAGACAGATAAACATATAAAAAAAAGTTCTTCAAAAGCAGAGAGAAGAAAAACGATCAACTCTGACTAAACAAAGTTACAACCATCTAAAATGACAAACGAAAAATAACGTCAATTCTAGAGTTGATAGATGAACAAGGATTTTATCTTATTTGTAATTTAATTTTATGAATAAGAATCAAAACTCCATTTACCAAATGCTTCCCAAAGTGCTTCTATTGAATGAACATCAACTAACAAAATTGAAGAGAAAATGAAATGAACAAGGCAAAGTACTGGCATCTTCTACAAGCGAGTAACAAAATTAGAGTTTCGTCATTGATTGTATATTAATCCGAACCCAATTATTGAAAAATCGAAGATATCAATTCGATTGTCAATTTAGCACAAACCCAATAAAAATCAAATTGAAATCGATCTAAAGATTGGTCATAATTGACTTCATTTCAATTTTGTGTGAATTGTGAAGTTTTGTGAATTTTCGATTGTCTCCGTGACCTTTGATTTACATGGAAAATGGCTTATATAGTTAATTCAATGAACCAAATATGGCCATGTATATGGAGCTGAAAAAACATAATCTCAGAACATGAAATTAACTTATTGATATGACAACCCTTCGGTTAAATCATATTGTGTACATATGACTAGTTAAATATCATAATTGAACTCAGTAAAACAGAGATTGATTTGTACATGATTGGATCATGTACAAAACATTTATTAGAGAAGTTTTAATCCTTACAATATAAGATGTGATCACAAGTATAAAATGAACTCGACTATGATTAAGAACAACCCATTAAAAGGTAAATTTGCATGCAATGATTCATATTCATAAACTTAGTGTATCCTACAACATATATAAGAGTTAAACTTTAATGTATCACCTAATAATCAGGAGGTTACAAAGTTAGAATTTCCCTATCCAAATTGTTATTGTATTCAAAAAATTATCATTAGAATTTATAATCAACCAGAACCATCTTCATTCGCCCAATTTCCCCCATTTGTTAATTTCAATTCTGAACAGATTTCTGATGAGAAACTGAAGTATGATCAACTATTTTTGGTTGTGTTTGATGATTACTCAAAGACCTCACTTTGGTGGGAAGGTTTGAACATTGTCATTCACTAAGAATAACACCATTGTTCATAGTTTTTTCCTGAGGGCTCTCAGAAGGTACAACAATACATACTCCGAAAAGAAGCCTCATTGAGACGAAGCCTCATCGGGAATTAGAGTTACAGTAGCTAGGTCAAAAAGAATTGAAAAATGAAAAACTGAGTTGGGTTTGAAGTTGTTGGGTTGGATTTGAGAGTGAAAAGAAGGGAGGAGAAGAGAGAAAATAGTGTTTTTTTCCGGCATTCATTGTATGTGTAATCTTAATGTCTTTGCGAATTTTGTGATGTGGTTAATCAAATTCTCTCTCTCATATCCTTTTCATTAGAAACCACCCTAAAAAAATTTGGCAACATTATGCTATAACATAAACATGTATGATTAATTATTAATGATTTAAAAGCACACCCTATAACAGCCAGAAACACTGCCAAATAAACTAGCTCACTCAAGCTTGAAGTTGAATACAAACTAACTTGCACTAATACAGCCAGCCAAAAGAATTCTAAAGTGGTGTTCTTTGACTGTTTCTCATACAGGATTCTTGTGAATGTGGTCCCTTATAAACTAACAAAAAATCAAACTAGGATACATGAACATTCAAACTGGGAAACTTAAGTTAGAAGCTTTCAATAGCCAGACCAGACCTAAAGCGATTCCCCCAGAATACATAGTGTACAACGGAGAAAAATGCATGGTTTGTTAGTTTCAAGAATCAAAACAAAGTGACTCACTCAGTCTATAAGCTCTGGATTCAAAACTGGAAGGATACTTAGAGCGGACGAACCGAGGTGCATGCCCTGAATAATTCCACCATATCCGACCTTCACTCTGTGACACAGAAGCAATATGGAGTCCCACAATGCTGTTCTTCCCTGAGAAAGAAAAGATCAGAACAGTTAAGTTTGTTTCTTGTATAAAAAAAAAAGCCTAATAATGTATTACAATCTTGTAGTAGTTCAGTTTGAATTCGGATTGTAACGTTAAACATTATGTGTTCCATGATATTAACAAAGTTCATGTATAATTGGAACAAGTAACATGATAAGGGCTAACAACCTGAAGAGAAAACTGAAGTTTCTTATCCCAATACAAAGAGAAAACAGGGGGGCTTTTTCTTCCAACAGCCAGTATACAAGCTCCAGGGTGAATAACGGAAGGAACGCCATATATAATTGCTACGTACTTCTCGGGAAACCGTTCTTTTGGAGGAAGAGACCCCAAGAACAAAGGATTTTTACTAGACTGAGCCCCGGCATAGGTTGAGGGATCCAGATGCAGCATCCATTTCGGATGCTCAAGAAAAGCACAAAATAAATACAAGAGTAAGTGAGAATCGGTTGGAAGCTCAAGTGTCCACTTCTTGTTTTTCTTATCATAAACTTCTCCAGTTCCAAGATACTCGTAATTTTTCAAGCAGGTCCCTTCAGAAAGCTCTGTAGAATTACAAAGGCAGTAGTCCAAATGTCAGCTTAGAAAATGTTGCATACCATCTATTTTAAAGAAATCAGATAGTGGGTAAACTGGAAAACATGATAAACTGATAATTCTATGACCTACGCTCACCTTTGATTCTTTGTACAATATAATCTGCTTGAATGCTGCTTTGAGGCAGCAAGCCCCTGGCCCATTCACCCTTCATCAAAGCCAGAAGTTTCTGGTGCTCAGAAATGGCATCGACACACTCTTGCATGACGGGAACTAAGGGATTCTGCTGAGACGACAGCTGTGCGTTCACCAAAGGCATCTTGGCTGCATTAAAGGTGGATATTTGTAAGCAAATCAGTAATTATTATGTTTATGATATATCCGTGAGTAGTAACTCTTATGTTTTATATCTACTCGTGAGTGTCCAGGTGAGGTTATGCACACCTCGACTATTCTCACGTGACATATTGTCCGACCCTAGAATTTTTGGGTGTCAAAAAAAAAATCAGTACGAAATTATTTCCTAGGCAACCGGCCACCATAGATTGAACCTAGTAACGTCTTTGATCCCCAAGAAAGCAATAATAATTATTATTATTGATTCTATAGAAAAGAAAATTTGGTATATTGAGGCCAATGATAGAACAAGTAAATCAATTATAACCTAAACTTTATTAAAAAAAAATAAAAAGAAAAAAGAAAAAAAAGGACTAATTATACCAGCAATCAGAAACCCCCAAGCAAAGGGAATTCTAGGAACTTCCGGACAAAATAAAGGAAAACTTACATTTTGTAGAAGCCTCTATGGATTGCACTAGGGTTGCTCGTAACTGGTGAAGGAGTCCGTCTTCATCAAGGGTCAATGCCGGCTGCCATTCATTAGTCCTGTCAACCGAAGACGTGGTTGGAAGGGATCCAGTGGAGTCGCCTACTGGACTTATAGTTATTGAGACGCCAAGTTTCGCAGCCACATCCCTTACCTTAAAAAATCAGAAAAATTAGCAGACTAATAGGGTGCAAAGGATGTGTGACCTACCAAATATCATCCTAGTTAGATTTCCAGTTCAGAACTTCTTGTGCATAAAACAAATACTATACTCTCAAACAGGGTCATAAATCCGCCAAGATCGATATCCACACATAAATCTTAACAATGAGATATACAAGAAACAAGATACGAATAAATATTATTCTCAAAAAAAATGATAACAAATAAATCTTGTGCTAACACTAACACCTATTATTTTCACACAACTAAAAGAGGGTACTATAAAAAATCTTGAAAACAAGACCCTAAAAGGTTAAATTTTAAAGTATACAGATTAAATAGGTAGGATTAAATGTCATGAGGCTCTCTCCACTCACCTCCCTCGTCTCTCCTCACCCATCTCCCACGCAGAAGCATGAGGCATCCATATGACTTTTCTGCCTACTTCACAGTGTTTTCTTTTAAGGTTGGTAGGAAAACATACTCCCTTTCGACATTGATCCATGTTCCTCAAGTCATTTTTGCCCTACAGAGTCTTCTCATGACAAAAGTTTCACTCTAACAAACAAGGAAATCTTGAACTTGCTCCTTGCTGGTTACAAAAGTTTATGTGATCATCTATTAAATCGAAAGGTTTTCAATGATAGAGGAAACCATTATTAGGGTGGAAAATGTCTCCAACAAGAAGGGTCCCATTGTGTGGATATAGCTAAGCTCGGAAACAATAGAGATAACAGATAACTTGTTGGTGTGAATGGAAAAAAGGATGATTTAGTCTATAAATAGCATTAACTCCTTCACCAACTCGAAACCCTCCAGCAGCATTAACAGCAGTTTTTACTGCCGACAAAATCCTAGCTATAATGGATATGATAGAAGTTTCATAACAAAGTTAAAGAAAAATCTATTCGGTTTCATCCCTACTGAAGTCCACCTTCCATCCACGTCTCAAGCTACCATGATTGAAAAAATCGACATTTTGTTGTGGAAGAAAAACTGAAACATTGGCTATAGACTTAGCTCGTAATTCATAGAGAAACCCCAACCTCACTAGCCAATGAACATTATTTGTAGGAACGAATTGGAGCAACAAAGGGATGAATCTCATGAGATCGTAGCAGCAAGGTCACGCTGCCACTTACAATATCCTATCACATGTTTAATATAACCAATGAACTTATTGAAGAGTGGGATTGCAAAAAGAAAAAAACAGGCTATCATCAAACTAGACTTCGAAAAAGTTATTTATTTGGTTGATTAGGACTTTCTTGACGACATTCTTAGAGCCAAGAGCTTTGGAACTACTTGGAGAAGTTGGATTAGAGATTGCATCTTTTCAACCAACTTCTCAATTATCATTATGCCCAACCTTGATGTAAAATTAAAAATATAAGCTTCTCGAGGCCTTTGACAAGGGGCTCCTTATTCGTCGTCGTGGTAGATTCCTCAACAAATGCTCCTGCTTGCACATTAAAGAGGATGCACTTAAGACTTTGAAGTGGGAATTCCCTATTTACAATTCGTGGATGAACTACTTTGTTCTCCTCGCTTGAAATGGAACACCTTGCTGGTCTCTACAGAACTATACTACACATAATTTTCAAGAAGCATCGTGACTAAGCATCAGTTAACTATCCAAACTGCCAACTTTACAGCTCTATTTCGCATTATACTAGGTTCTTCAGTCTTCCATTAAATGGGAGTCTTCAAGCAACGCCCTTTTAGACCGATCGTTGAAAATATTGAGAAGAGATTACAAAATTGGTGTCGTCTAACATTTCAAAAGGAGGTTGGCTCATAGTCACGCTTGTTACACTCACTCTTATTAACTTGAATAATTAGTACCTCTCTCTTTCTTGCCCCCAACAAGTTGACCATTTCATACAAAACCTCTAGCTCTACAGGAACTTTCTATGGAGGGAAATGCAGGCAAAGGAACCACTTAATGAAATAGTCATACATTCAAGCTCCTCTCCATGAAGGTGAATAGGGAGCCTTTGACATTCACAAGAAAAATCTCTTTTTATAAGAAAAAATTTCATTGATGAATGAAATTACAATTGTCGCAAGGACAATTACAAAAGACCAAGCTTATTTGAGAGTGCTTTATTAGAGCACTTTAACCAATGATCAAGTTCTTGTTCTATCTGTACAGCTAAGGGTCCTTGGAAAGCCATTGATAAGATGAAACACTTGATCTTCAATAATATATTTTAACAGCTGGGAAATATATTCACTCTCCTTAGCTACCACCTTCATTGGTCTCCACTTGGAACCTTCCTCTCCCGAGTATACTCTCGTGAGCCCAATATCAAAATGGCCTAAACATTTCCTCCCTTTCCCATTACCCACACCCTCTATTTATAAAACCAAACTCTCTAACTAATTGACTATATACTCCTACATTAATCCTAATTCCTCTAAATGTCCAAACCTATCACCATTCAAGAATGGGAAGAAAATATTATTGGAGGATTTTACTTAAAGAAATTTTTGGAATGTTTGGTTGGAGTACAATGACTGCCTCTTCACTGAGAAAATGCAAACCATGGGCTACTCTACAATCTACATGTGCAATATTGAAGCCACAATTTCCACCTTTTTCGTGATTATAGTGTTATATTGAGCCACTGTTACAATCTCCACCTTTTTTGTGATTATAGCCCTAGTAATATTTTATCGCCATTGGATATTTTTTTGTAATTACTACCTGTATAACCTTTCGTAACTATTTCATACATCAATAAAAATATTTTTTTTCCTGTAAAAAAAATTATTATGCAGGTTAAACAATAAGCTATAGCATACATTCATACATGCTCTATAATATATGATCTACATTTACACCAAAACTCGAACATCAACGACTCGATGAGCCCAATATAGACGTCCTAATTTTTAGTGATTTTGACTTAAGGGAAAATAAAAATTAATTACCACAAGGTGATACCTGAATATGACTGGTCTCTATCTTCTCTACAAGAGGCTTAAGCAGAATGGAAGAAAACCATTGCCTGAGACGGTCACGCCATTCTTCAATTTGGGGATATACTCCTAAATGCTTGAAAGCTTCAACCATTTTCTCCATAGACATTGGGGAAGAAACATCGCCCTCTACTTTCTTAGGAGGTGTGCTAAATTTCTGTGAACTTGGAGACATCCTCACTGGCCGCAAGGGAGTACTTCTAGTAGTTCCCGAGGTATTGGATGAAGTAGCAACAGTATAGGGACTGGCTATACCAACATTATTGACGGTGGGGGGTGGAGTTGCCAATTTTCCTGCAGACTCGGTTAGTTTTTCATCTACTTCGGTAAGGAATCGTTCAAATTCTTCTTCTGATGTAATTTCTTTCAGAGAAGATATTCTCTTGCTTGACCATGGGGTGCAAACAACTGAATCCCGCCCTGATGAACCCTGGGCAGAAGGCACTGGAGAGACCACTCCAGAGCCAAGATACAATGAAGGTGCAGAACCTGGAGACTTTGAAGGTGTTGTGAAAGACTTCACTTTACTTCCACTGGCAGAGTTAGATTTATCTGTGTTTCTTTGAGATGAGTAACCAAAACTGCCAAATGATTGATGAAGAGGAACAAGAACATCAGAAGGAGGAGGAGATGAGCAAGGTTTAGATTTTTGAGGTTTCACTGCCTTTTCTGATGTCCCATTCTCAACCGTTGGTTTCAATCCCATAAACCCTAGCTGACGCTTAGAAAGAGGTGTTTGATGCTTGGTTCCATTAGAGGCAGATATAACATGCACACTACCACTAAATCTTCTTCTATACAAGAATAATGCCTTGAAGAAAGCTAATACTGTTCCCAAAAAAACTAAGCCTACCACTATCTGTACAGCCTTGGCAGAAAAATCTGAAACATAGAAAAATAAGGATTTACAAAATCAATACAGCTCAAACTCAAAGGCCAGAGCAAACATAAACAAATAAGAATAATCTAGTCGCTTACAGGCTGCCTCTTCAGGAAAGTTTTTCAGCTTCAAATTGTCAACAATCGCATTTTCCCTTCATTAATTCAGAAGAAAAAATAAAATGCATTAGCTTCAGTTAACTGAGAAAAACAGAATCCAGAGCATAAGAGATTATCCGAAAACATCTTAAAACAAAACTCATTCTCAAGCACTCCTAATTTATCATTCAAATTCAAAAACACGTCTATAGATAAACCTAACACAGAACTTACGAAACAAGCTTCACAATCAACAAAAAACAAAGCGATAAAGAGAAAAAGAAGACCGTTCATAAAAATCAAAACCCATAAAAGGAAGATCAGATTTTACCAGGAAACAATGCGAAGGAAAGCAAATGCAGAAGCGGAGGAGAGAGAAAAGATGTATATGAATGTGGACTTGGAAGGTTGAATGCTGTTGGCGGTGAGAGCAGCGGACAAGGTCGGATTCTGGTATGCCGAGAACTTCAAGGGCTTCGAATAAGAAGAAGAAGAAGAGCTATCGGCTCTGCCGCCATTTGCAGCTGCTTCCATTCCTATCGCGTTCAGTTGCACCGAGACTTGGGGAAGCTTCACAGAATCGCTACGAAGAAATTTAAAAATTAAATTTTTTTTTTTTTTTTTTAACAAAAACCAATAATACGAAGAAGATTGTAGGGCTACTGAAAGTTATTTATGTAGAAATTAAAATAAATACAACAACTGGATGGCTAGAAATTCAAATTAATCTAATTAATTCTAACATGGATTTAGTTCTTGATTATTATTTTTTTGAACACTTGAATCTAAATTATATTGTACTTACAGTTGTTGATTTTGAAGCAGTTTCTTTTTCTCGACCAACCTTCAATTATAATTTGTCTACAATTCTTGTGATCAAAGGAAGCCGAATGATGTGTCAAACTCTTAAATAGATATTCATAGAGTTACACCTTCCTTTTCCTTCTACGATTACAAAACTAATAATTATTTAATTACATCATTAATCAAATATTTATTAATTAATTGTTGATATCTTTAATAATTAATAAATATTTTTATTTAATACATTCATGTATTAGTTAGTTCTTAATATTTGTCGAATAATATTCATTTATTGATATCTATATTAATAATAAGTTTTTTTTTGTATTCAATACATCAAACCAAATTTTATCAAATTTGGTGATTTTATTTTTATAATTGCGTGTTGTTTAAGTGTCATTCATTCCTTAAATAAAGGTTTAACCATAAATGAGTGTTCTTTGAAGTTATGAGTAAAGATATTATTTTGTTCAAATACTTAACTATTATTGGTTTTACTTGATGAAGTGATTTATTTGTCGTGTCTCAAATGTTAAGAAATAGTTTACTCATGCATAGGGTAATGGCCTAGACGAGACTTTAAATTCTCTATCACTTAATGCTTTGGAGTATTTAAGTCTTGTGTCTTCAACTCGGGTCTTTCGATGAATTCTTCGTTTCAATCTATGTAGAATGAATGAGAGCTCTTTATTCATATAGTTCTCATGAACATTTGGGTTTGAGCTTAATGGGGCTTTGGGATAGATCATAGGACTTGGGCCCGTGAATCAATGGGCTCACAATATAAACTCGTGTCTAGTTTGATTTTGATCTAAATTCCAAATAAGCTTGCACTTGATCCAATTAATTTTTGGACTATATTGATTTGTGACTGATCCAAAATGTATTGGTTGATTGAAAATTTTGAATTAGCAATGGCTTACAAAAAAGTAGTAGTATATATGAATTAAATATTTAGTTGAATCTCAAATATCATTACATACCTACTTAAATTTTGTTTATAATATAAAATTCGGTATGAATAATTTCAAGGGAAATTTATTTAATTAGGTGACAACCTTGTAGCTGTCTACTTTAATAATAACACTTATTTTGAAATGTTTCATTCATAATATAATTTTGGGCATTTTTTCATATTAGAATCATGATTTTCATCATCTCTTGATTGAATATTATTTTGTTGCACTCGTTGAAAACTTTTTGTAAAACTGATTGATGATTATGTGCATTGATTGAATGTTATCTGCTGAACTGATTGAAGTCATTCAACGCGTGAACTTTTTATTTGAAAAACTTATTTCCAATTTTATGCTATATATGAGTTTAATTATATAAAATTGAATTCATAGCATTTTTTTATTATTATGCTTGCAAAAATCTACTATTGTGAATATGCTTACAAAGGTTTAATAAATAGCCGTGGCATTAGAATTAGAATTAAAAAAAAAAAAAAAAAAAAAAAAAAAAAAAAAAAAAAAAAAAAAAAAAAAAAAGTCATTCTCTTTAAGTCCCAAATCCAAGGCATGACCTATTTTCATGCCAGCATATCAATAACATTGGAGGTGAGATGTTTCAAAAATGTAATATAAAGTGATTGGGTCATACATAATATCCACAAATATTTGAAATCAATCACCACCCGTAGAAATCAGAGAAATTATATGACAAACATATACCGACTCTTTCAAAAAAGATGTTGGGTATAAGACCGTCACCAATATTGGTGACAGAAGATATTTGGTGACATTAAGCAAAAATACTGACGGGCAGAAACTATCACCAAAGATATTTGGTGACAGTTTCTGCTTGACGCGTGACATAAAAGTCTTTGGTGATTGTTTTTACTCGTCATCTGTTATCTTTGGTGACAGACGACCGACGCTTATTAGCTCGTCACCAAATTCACGTTTTTTTCTCCCCTAACTCGAGACCAATCTTCTTTTTTATTTTCACACTCTCCTTCTTTCCTTGTCCTCATTTTTCAAACCCTTGGCTTGGGCTTCATTGTCAACTAGCTTTATCTATAAAAAAAAATTATGCTTGTTATTTGGTGGGACATCTCATAAATTATCCAATAAATCATTAATAAAATAGAAAGAATAAGTAAACAAAATAAAATGTTCACATTGCAAGGAATTTGACATATACATTTTCGATTTAAAGAGTGTGGATACTAACGAAAGAAGAAAGTAGTTTGGTAACACATGCAACAAGTTTAAAGAAGTTTGGTTACACATATATAACAAAAGAAGAAAGTAAACAAAAAATATTAACGCATTTAATTAATTAATGCGATTAAAAAAAAAGAAAAAACAAGTGTTGAGAACGTCTTATATATATTGCTAAAGATTTGTGGGTTTTTGAGATTAGAGGACAAAGAAAATGAAGAATTGAAATGAAAATGGAAAATAATATGAGAAATTGTGAGAGTTTGGAGATTTGAGACGAAGAATATGAGAGTTTGAGGGTTTGGAAAATGAGGTTCGAAAATGAAGAGCGAGAAAATGGAAAAAAAAAAAGAGTAGGTATCGGGTTTAGGGAAAAACAAAAAAAAAATAAACGGAATTTGGTGACGGGCTAATTGATGTCGGGCACAAGTCACCAAATAAAATAAAAAATTGATATAAAAAAAAACTGCCACCAAATACTTTTGGTGTCCCGCATCCATCACTTATTTATTTTTTTTGTAGCGGTGCACATACTTTCATGTAAAAAATGAGCTTAATTTAACCAATACCTAGTATTAATAACTTTGATGTTAGACATTGGATCCTTCACCCTACCCGTTGTAAAAAATAATCTCATATCTACAATATTTTTAAATGAACTTCTGAATTTAAATTATGAAAATAGTTCAAATTGCCTTAAAATTAATAATATTTATCGGCAACAATATAGTTTAATTGGGCTAATACATGATTTAGCAACTAAAATCTAAAATTTCAAACCATATATTTGAAATATAGTTGCATTAAAAGTCACCAACGAATACATCATTGTCACTCGAATCACTATTTCTAAAACTATGCCTTAAACAGTAATGTTTACTTTGATCATATAAGTTTACTAAATTTACCGAACTCAACAATGAATGAACTGAACAGGACAAGTAGCCTGCTCTTTTCTTCGTAATTTCGTATTCTGAAAGGTAATGTGAAGTTAGTATCAGAGAAGTTTGATTTGTTTTTTCTTTTTTAATTATCAATAAAAAGAAAGTTTCTTTCAATGCGGCCGTAAATGAATAATAATAATCAACATGTCCACTTTATTCTTTCTTTCCTCTTTCTTCCTATACCAATAATATGCCAATCTACGGCTGTTATCATTCCACGTCGGTAAGGGGTAGTTTGGAATTTTCCTGCTCCCAACTTTTCTAATGTGTTTTTTTTTTTTTTGGAAGACTCCGCGAATTTTTCCAACAATAAAAAAGAGAGAGAATTGTGACTCATAAATCAGATATTTTTCAAGTAGAGTTTTGTGTGTGTATATATATATATATATATATATATATTATTATTTTTTTTTTTAGTACTTTTTCAAGTAGAGTATACGGTTGAAATGCAAATAAAGTATAATTGTTGAATATATTAGTGATTACAACCATTTTTATTAAAGATGTCACTATTTTTCTCGGAGCAATCTTTAATTGGCGATGCATCTCATATTAGATGGTGATCGGGGGAGTGAGTGTAAATGAAAATTTTCTCCAGAGTTAAACATGGATGGAGACAAGGACGGATCCTCATTCCCGTTTCCGTCTCATTTATGTATTATTAATTTTTTAAGGCATTTATATATATAAATTTATAGAAACATTTTGTTTCGATCGATATTTTTCTTACGTTATTATTTATCTAATTGAAACTCATAAACTTTTATGTGAATCATTCAACAAATTATCTACAAGTTTGTGAATTGAATTAAGTTTGCAAAAAATTGAGAATAAAAAAAATAAAATAAAAAATTAAACAGAGAAAAATTTATTACGGAGAACTAGAGGTTAAAATAGGTAGTGAGAATGGGGTCGATAAAGTCATCCCCATCCTTACCCCTATGAACATCTCTGATTTTTATTATTGGTTTGAGGTCTTTTTTGTGAAACTATAAACAAAATCATTTCTATGTATATTGATAAATTGAGAACTCATAACTATGATATCATGATAATTTTGAGAAGTGCATAAACATTTTTTGTTTTCTATTAACTTTTCACAAATATAAATAATATTTAAAATAAAATATAGATTTTTTTTAAAAAATCATAAATAACTAAAATCTTGAATTTTTTATAAAAAATCATAAATAATATATGACCACTATTTTAATATTCAAATGTTAAATTCTAATAAATCGTAAATAATAAATGATATTTATCTATAATACTCTCATTCAAGTTGAAGTATGTAAATACAAATGACCAACTTAAAAACAAAGTCATTGCTCCAATTCTGGATGCTACATTTAATGTCAATTTCAGCGTCAGACTAAATTTATCGCAAATAAGATGTTGAAGCTGTTGCACATCACGAATCACTTGAATTACATGAATCGTCAACTTGTCGTCGATCATGCCGCCGAATATAATATACCGCAAAATGATGCGTCATTGCAATACACATATCGCGATGATTTCACAAATCGTCAAATTGTTGTTGATCACGTCGCTGGCAAAAATATACCGCAAAATAAGATGTTAAACATGCATCATACGAATTGGGTGAATTTCACAAATTGTCAAATAATCATCTATAATTTAGAAATGCTTTGATCATGCCAAATTTGAGAAATAACTAAACATTCTAGCTATCTACTAACTCTTCACAAATATGTACATAAAATATTAAATATGGAAAGATTTTCTAACAAATCACAAATAAATGATAAGTTCTAACGTTGTTCAGTTTTACAAATCTAGAGATCGTTTTAAGATTCTTGCAAAAACCTACAAATATGGAAAACTCAACAATTGATCTCAACCAAAAGTTTAGTTAGAATGGTGAATGAATTCTTAGATGATCATAATTATAAGTTATCATGATCACTATTAGATTCTAAGACAACTCACTTCTAATTTAGTTTGATCAAGACCAACTCAATGAATTGTACCTTCAAACTTAAAACAACATTTGAAAAAAACACAACACTAAAAGAGGTCAAGAAAACTCAAGTTTTGATATTCAAAATTGGGTATTACAAGCATTTTTAAGGCAAAAAAAAAAAAAAAAAAAAAAAAAAAAACTCGTGCATGTTTTGGAATACATAATGACTCAAAAAGCTATTAAATACAATTTACAGAAAACAAACTTATGAAGTCAAAAGTCAATTGTAAATCAATTAAAAAGTATATATATGTATGTTTTAAATACACCTAACAATCTCATAGGATGCTACTTGCAAGTATGAGCATGTTTGTTAGGATTTGACATCCAAAAGTTCCAAAATATGAAATATAGGAAAATGACTTTATTTAAATTTATGCAATATTGATTTTCCATAACATATGAATTGTCCATGCTATCTTCATTCCATTCTCTTTTTGACTTGTTGTGCTAATATTGTAAGTGAATCTGGCTTCGAAAAGCCTTGTTTCTTATCGTGCATTGCAAGCTTTTGAAGATGTAATGTATAAGTCTCTTGAATCTTTTTCGTCTTACTGCTTGTAATTGGTCATTTGGATGCATGCAATGGATGAGCGTTAGAATTCGTATCATATATAATATATAACAATACTCTAATATTCATCAAATGTTAAAGCCTAACAAATCTTAAATAGTATCGCATTTATTCCTAACACATGTCTAAGGTATACAATAGCATACTAATGTTTAGATTCGAGTTGTCATCTGTATCATATAGGTGTTACGTTCCAAAAGATATCATTTAAAATTCGCCCCTAAATGAAATCCAAATTTTCGAATTGGGTTGTCGATTATAGGATTTTGGGTTGGGTTTAACCTGAACTGAATTTCATTAAAAAAAAAAAATATATATATATATATATATATATTTTTTTTTTATGGAGAGCCAATATGTATCTCACATTTTTTGATCAACCAAGAATGAGTGTTTTTAACTTTTTGGAAAGTTTTGTAGTCTTTATATTGTTGCTTCCCGACTCTCTAGAATGTATTTTGATGTTGTATATATAAACACTTAAATGATTACTATATTTATTTTACGTGATTACTATATTTATTTATAATATTGAATTAAAAAACTTTTTTTCATTAGCAATGAGATGTATGTTATATAACTTGTTCTATTGTATTAATTATAATTTTATCACTCAATAAAATATTCTATATATGAACAACAAATATTTATTACATTTTTTGGTTGGGTTGGGTAGCTTTAAAAAATAGTGTTGGTGCTCTTAACCTTACTCAACCCAACCATGTATACTCCTAGTATACATTAATGCCGTTGAACTATTAATATTGTTGTTTAGGCTACTAAAATTAGATAGGTCATTAAAAACAATATTTTACTCGTTTCATCATGAATGCTCTTCAGTCTTTTTAAGTCTTCAAATATTACAAATTTACCAAATACTTATAAATAAATGGGAGGTTATTTGTTTGGAAAGTTTATTTTAACTTAAAAAATTATTTTAACTCTTTCACACACAAAAAAAAAAAAAAAATTAACTTCATGAAATCATAATTATAATTCATAACTTGTATATGTAAAATCATTCCTAAATAACAAAAATATTTTACAACTAATACAAATAAGCAATAATTATAAATTATCTATAACTTCTCTACTAGTAAATATATCAAACAAGTTATTATAATAACTCATTAATTAACTTCTATCCAACTTCTCAATCAAACACTTTGAAAAGTTTCCAAACCTAATTCATGCTGACCTACTTTCCCAAAGACTTTCCATTATTTTTTTTTTCTTTCTTTTCTTCTTCGGATGAAAATACTCTTCCGTATGATAAAATCTAGCGCAACGCTTATTTATTTCACCTTGTCCCTAAAATTTTTATGATCTAGATTTAGTCTAAAAAAATTTGAAAAAATAAATAAAATCAGTCGGTATAATAAATTTGAAATCAATATGAATTAAAATTAGTTAAATATTTTTAATCATTTTAATATAATAAAATATAAAATATAAAGACATTTTTAAAATTTATTGAAGAAGATAATATTTTTTTTAATGACAAAAAATTGATTCATGGGTTTTGAGTATAATTATTCTTATGTTTCAAAATTGAATATTTTTATGGTTGATATTTCAATACTGCTCATTTTTTTGTCCATATTTTTCGATATTTAACACTTTTATCATTATCATTTCAATAATTTTCACTTTTTAGTTATTGTGTGTTTTTCAATTTACTTTTATATGTATATTATTTTAAAAATTAAACTAACGTCAAAATAGAAATTAGACCTAACTAAAAAATAAGAAAAATTAAAATATTTTATTAAATTTATTTCATCACATTTATATATAATTTGCCCAAAGCGTATATGTGTGTGTATACACACAAACGTACTCAAAAAAAGACAAAAGAAAAAAAAAAAAAATGAAAATATACATATTTTTACTATATGATTTTTCTTAGTTATGGTTCTAGTGATAAGTCTGTAGCAGGTAGGTTAACTCATTATTAATTTTAGTTTTATCATTGCAATTTTATTTATTAATATTTTAATTTTGAAGTTTGTATGTATTTGGGGAATTTTTCTTAGGGAAGTATAATTTATATTTAACGCATATGTTTGGAAATTGAATAGTTTTACGTAA
>JBBMEG010000005.1:1602903-1627704 GCA_037832605.1 Cyclanthera cordifolia | reverse complement strand
GTATTTGGGGAATTTTTCTTAGGGAAGTATAATTTATATTTAACGCATATGTTTGGAAATTGAATAGTTTTACGTAACGATATTTGAATAATACTCAGTTTTAGTTATTGAGATAGCAAAATGGTTAGATATGTAACATAATGTTAACTAGACTAATTTTAAATTATACTATTTTGATAAACTAATCATTGTACATTTGACGTAATTTTTTTTTAAATAAATATAAAAATTAATTAAAGAATATACAATAACTAAAAGTGAGCATTGGAATGCAGTAAAGAGTGTTCAATTTTGAAAGTTAAGAACCAAACCAAAACTACACTTTAAATTTAGGGACCAAAATGGGGCATTATTGAAGGTTAGGTAAAAATGTTTAATTTTAAATTATATAGATCAAACTGAAATTAAATCCCAAATCTAAAGTTAAAAATGATTTTTTTTTTTTTTATAAAAATCAATTTTAAGGATTTTTTTAAAAGTTAGAGGGAAACCAAAATAAATCTTAAAACTTATGGACTAAAATTAAAAAATTAAAATAAATAAAGTTCAAAATTATACGACTGAAATTAGATATAGAAAAGTAAAGATCAAACTATTATAAATTTCAAATTTTAGGGACAAAAGTATTTTAACTTAATTTATTTTTCTTTTTTGATGCAAAGTTTCCATTAAAATAAATTATTTCTCGAAAATGTCTGCCCGATTTTTTGTTTATGATACCGATCTGTTTTTCGGGAAAAAATCGCGAGAACGATATCATAGAACGTGTTGAGGTGGCACAATCAGAGGCATTCGTCTGCACCTAGTCTTCAAATCTTAGCCGTAAAATTAACTAAAAAAGCTATATTAAAATGAGAAAAAAAAAGTTAACGTAGTGAAATTTACACACGAGTACAGCATATCGCAGCCCGGACATGTTCTCCGTTAAAAAACCGGAATGGATAATCGGCGATAGGTCCGAGCTTTGTAATTGGAGGGGATCGGTTCTAGTTGGGGTTTCGGTCAAAAAGAAACACTGGCGCTAGAGGACAGGGTCGAGTGGGGAAGTCGGCGTGTGCGACCCGAGCTTCTGTTCATCAATTTACGGATTTCATTTCTTCTCATAGTTTGTTGAAATCCAGTTTTCCTTCAGGTAATTTTGCAATCTGTTTATGCGCCGTCTGTTGAATTTTGTGTTTGTGTATGTGTTTTGTTGTTCAATTACGCTTGATTTTGTGTGGAAACCTGATTTTGTTTTTATTTTTGGTTGTTTTGATGAGATCAATTGCAGT
Source organism: Cyclanthera cordifolia (assembly GCA_037832605.1). Lineage (NCBI taxonomy): Eukaryota > Viridiplantae > Streptophyta > Magnoliopsida > Cucurbitales > Cucurbitaceae > Cyclanthera > Cyclanthera cordifolia. Next base: position 1,626,433 of record JBBMEG010000005.1, on the reverse strand, counting down.
TCTGAGGACCATGCGTTGGTTATATTTGTTGGGTTTCTGTTAAAATCACGTTTTGGCACACCATCGTTAGGGATTTGTGGGTTGTTGCTTGGAAGGGATGGACTTGGTTGCTAATTGCAAGGTATTTGTTGTTATTGGTTTTTAGTTCAATTTGCAATTTTCAATTCGTGTTGTAGTTTTAGTGGTTTGTAATTGTTGGCTTGCTCGATGATTTTATCGGTTTAGTGTAATGCTAATGTGGATTTTGACTTGTTGAATGTCATGTACTTGTTCATGGGGGGTGGGGGTGAGTTTCTCTCTTGAAATATATTTAGGTTTGGTTTTTCTTCTCTTTTAGCTTGAGATGATTGTATTATCGCAAATTCAAGTTAGATTTAATACATTCTGGATGTTTACTGTGGTTGCTGAACAGTTTGAAAATCCCATTGAATTTCTTCCAAGTGGACAGCCTTTTGTGATTGCGCCTTCCAAGCTCTCATCTCTCATGGATTACTGTTGAACTAGTTTTCGACTCGGTTAATAAAATGTCTAATTTCAAATATTATAAAGAAAAAAATTAAATGTAGCAGGATTATGGCCAATTGAATATTTAGAAAGACTTTTCTGTAGTTTGATTAGGCAGTAGTTGTACCATACCATCTTACTCTTTTCTCTTGGTCATTTTATATTTCTTTGCTGCATTGGATTGCAAAGTTGAGAAGAAGTTCTAGTTTCAAGTTAAACTGAATGCAACTCATCTGGAAAAATACTTTGATCTTGTACAGCATAATTGAACCCCTGACAACGGTTGTGGTCTTGGTTTTTAGATCCACCATAATAATATGTTAATGAAACTCTTAAGAGTGGATGAACTCTTTCCATGCTGTCTTATATATTTTGTTGCGAAGGGACCTCATATTGGTTACTTACTATTTAAAAAGAGAATGGTGTTATTCATACTTGTCTATCTTCAAATTGGTTGTTTTCTGAAGCATGTTGCCTCTTATATGTTTTATGTATGATTTGAGATGATATCTATGAAATGAATTAGTCCTTTCCATTCGTCTTGTTTGTTGACTGTGATGTATTTTATGTTTTTCTGTTTTTTGTGAGTGCAGTATTCTTAACATTTAGTATGATAGTCTGCTAAAACTAAAATGTACTCTCTTGTTGTAAAGTAAATGATGGATTGATTCTTCCATCTATTTTATTTTTGACACCAGCCTTAGCTGTCCAAAAGTTTCATATATCATTTTAGTTTTCCTTTTTCTGGTTTGTCTTTTTGAATTTCAAACTAGTTATTCATTATTTAAGGGACTCCAAAATTGATTTTATTAGTTTATTGGGATTTTTAGATAGTTGTAATTTTGGTTACATGTATATTTTTTCCTTCCTTCAGATTTTATTAGATAAATTTTGAATCTTATGAAGGAAATTTAGCGCTTCTGATTTGACTTCTGCTTGTGGTTTTGCATTTTCATTTATAGGATAAATTGGCTTACTTTCGAATAAAAGAGCTCAAGGATATTCTCACTCAACTAGGTCTCTCAAAGCAAGGAAAGAAGCAGGTGAATTATCTTAATGTTGACTGTTAGTTTTTTAATTTTTATTACCTCTTGTTGGTGAAATGTGTTTTTTGGAACTAGAAATAATTCCAAATAATAGACATAATAGCATTCAACCACATGACTTTAGCCTTCTTTGACGGAATTTCACAAAACAATTACAACATAACATCATCAACTCTATTGAGAAAGCACCAACCTAGCTAAAAAATTACTAGGATTTTATCCTAATAGAATGTGCTAACAGAAAAAAAAAGGAGTGGTGGAAATGGGTTTCCTGCCCATCATCCTTTGACTGAACCTTCTTTTGAACCTTGATTGTATCGAAACCCATTATTCATCCCTTTTAACCAACCTATCGTCCTCCCTCCCAACCTCTCAGTGCTATCTTGCTCCCTCTCCCCCATTCTTTTACCTTTAAACCCATCCCCCTTTCGTCAATCTCTTGTAGTTCCTTGATTCATGGGGTTGTTACTCACCATATTTCTCCTTCTCCCAAAGACCCTGATCTCATCTCTCAGTTTGATTATGACATGGATGATGATGTTAGCGTTAGCAGTATTGAATCGTCAGCAGATATTTTGGATGAAGCTATCTCTCATGCTCAAGAGGAGTTTATTTCTCCTTCTGATGTAGTAGAACTAGCTATTTCATCTCCTTTCCCCCCTCCAATCATCAAACAGTGGGATTCAATTGAAATTCCTGAAAAGTTTGCCAATATTATTGATGCGTGTGGATTTTAGTTATGGGAATGTCGTGGATCTACTGTTTGATTGCTCAACTTTTTGGTGAATAGCAGTTTTTCGTCTCAGTTCCCTCATCTTATCTTAACGCCGTGATCATGTTTGTATTTTTTCGATTGGAGCTTGTAGTCTTTGAAAGATTGTTTCTCTTCCTTTTATTGTCTTGTCCTGTTTGGCGTTTTGGCCCTGTTGTTGTATTTTATGTGCTTTTTGTTGTCGTTCTAGTTTCTATTCCGATTCGTTTTATATTTTAGTTTTTCGCTTTCTTGTTTCTTGTTCTCTTCTTCATTATCTTAATGAAAATTAGTTTCCTGTTCCCAAAAAAAGAGGAGACTGACTACCATTTTCTTTGAATCACTCTAGCTTTTTAAGGCACCGTTGCAAAAGAACAACTTTCTAGGCACTTTGGGTTTTTTTTTAATATATTTTTATTATTTATTTCCTGATAGGACGCAAGAACAACTTTCATTGATGAATCATGAAGGAAAAGTTACAAACAAAAGCCCTACCAATAGTTACAAATATCCCTTCCATTGTTTTAAAGAGTAACAAAGCTATAGTATTTGAAATGAGAAATAGTGTGAGCCCATGACATAGCTAAGAAAATAATTGATTCTATGATGTTATCTTCTAGCTTAGGTGACCCTGAGAAGATGATATCATTCTTATAGTTCCATATCTTCCACCAAAATGCGATAAAAAACAGCCTCCAAAATACTTTCTTCTCGTTTTTTAATTGATGACCAAGAATGGGGAAATGAAAAATATCTTTTCTAGATCTAGGCCTAGCAACAGACCACTCAAAGGCCATACGAAGGAAATTCCAAACCCCATCTGCTATGGGGCAAGAGATGAGCTTGAGTTTCAGCATCCCTATACCACAATACACAACAGTTTGGGACAAAGGGGCCTCCAGTATCATTCAATGAATGGTTAAGGAGTTCATTGTTAGACAACCATCGTTTTGGAGGGTCCATCTTTGGGAATTTATAGTCTTCTCTGTAGTTAGGAGGCCTTAATGGCTTAACTCAGTACATTCAAGGTTTTGTGTGCATCCTCTCGGGCTGAGAAAAAACTTCAGAGAGAGAGAGAATAAAGAAAAACCCTCATGTTTTGGAGTTGATGAAGAAGAGATGATGTGTGGTTTGATGTCTGGTGGAGAAAAGTATAAAGAATAAATTTCAAAATCCAAAGGAAGAGGTGGGAAAAGAATTTTGAGATCTAGGGTTTGGAGTGTTCTTAGAGAGCAAAAGGTAATTAGAAAACTGATAGTCATGAATGTTTCATTAAGAAAGTTATAATTATGTATGGACAATGGTTCCCAAGGAATGACGCGGTGGTCGAAGGCTTGGGTTTTGAAGATGTGCTCCCGTAAGGTCCTAGGTTCGAGACCTACTTGTGACATTAATTTGTAGACACCTCCCCTATCTCCATCATTTCGATGTCTCTCAGTGTTTGGCCTCGGGACGGGCGTGGTAACCTCGGGTATAGTGGAGCGAAGCTTCGAGTTCTCGTTTTCCCAAAAAAAAAAAATTATGGACAATGACTCCCTTTGTCTAGTAAAGAATACAAAGATGTAGTTGCTAGGTCATAGATTGTTTTTTCGGATTTTTATGCTATTGTGTGAGAGGAAGATAGAAACATGGAGACTTGGAAACCTCCAAACTATAATCTTAAGTATGGGGTAATGGTGCTGCTATAAGAAGATATTTGGGACATATATATTCTGCTCTCAATCAAATTAACCCAAACTGTGGATAGATTCTCTGGAATAAATTTATAATTCAATAGTTTGCTTCTGTATAAGCATTACGAGTTACCTACCAAGCACAAAGTTCCATTGAGACAATCTCATTGGTTATCTTTACGATACATTTTTTTATATCCCAAAAACCTCTGGAAAGTGAAGTACTTAATTTTAATTTCTGGCTTGATCATTATGGTCTTTCAACGAAATCATCTTTCGGAATTCCATGGTTTTAGGGAAAATTCAATATCTTCATAAAAGTTCTATCTGACCTTTTATTAACAAATTGTAAAATGAAATCCCTTTTTTTGTGGAATTCATTGGTTTTAGGGAAAATTCAATATCCTTCTACTCTTTTCACACTGATTGCTCTCACTGAAAATTGGTGAAAGAAGAAAAACGGAAAAGTTCAACCAAAATATGATTCTAGCTTGTCGAGTTCAGTTGTGCATCAATTTTCTGTTTTCTACATTTGAACTACTAGTTCAAATATTAAATTTGATCTAGTGATTGTCTTCCATGTTTTTGTAGGACCTTGTTGAGCGGATACTAGCCATCCTTTCTGATGAACAAGGTAAGATTTTTAAATGCTGATAATATACTGCTTTATAATCTTACTTAAGCTGTACAATTGAGCACTGTACGATTCTTTTTGTAAATGAAGGACCCTTAATACATTGGACGTCTGTCTCATAATTCTTTTGCTGGAATAGGTTGAAACCCTTAAATATATTCAATGCAATACGTTTTCTTTTGATTGTTTCATACTATATGTCTTGGATGAAGGACAAAGTGAAAGGCCCGTGGGTGGATAATGTTAAATATCGAGCTCTATACTTTTCAATTAATTTAAACCAACATTCTTTGGTTTTCTCACGGTATTTGGCATCCAGGTGGTTGATTGGTTTAATGACTCCAATTGTTTTATGTCTGTGAACTTTATTTGTATGTATTAGTTTGTTGATTTGATAAGACTCATCTCTTATGTATCATCAATATCTGTTGCTATTATTTGTTTCAGTTTCAAAAATGTGGGCAAAGAAGAATGCTGTTGGGAAGGATCAAGTGGCAAAGCTAGTTGATGACACGTATAGGTTTGTCTTCTGGTGTTATTTTTTTCTTTAAGGTTCTTGTTGACAAACTTCTTTCTAACAAACGAACCAGTAACCAAGACTCAAGAAGCTACGGGTTCAAATCCTCTCTCTCGATTCCTTTTTATAGGAAACATTAACTTTCGTTGATGAATGAAAAGTTATAAGAGGGGTGAGAAAAAAAAAACCCCTCTTCTGATTCAATAATGATCCACACTTCCTTGTTTCCTAAATATATCATATATTGTAGTGTTTCTTGTAATCATCTCAACTAGCGCACTCTTTTCCGAGTCATCGATATGATGCCGTATGTATGCTCAACTGTCAACTTATCTTTGTTCTATTTTCTTATGCAGAAAGATGCAGGTTTCTGGGGCCACAGATTTAGCTTCCAAGGGTCAAGGTGCCTCAGACAGTAGTACCATGCAGGTTAAAGATGAAACAGAGGATTCTTTGCAATTAGATACAAAGGTTCGGTGCCTTTGTGGAAATGCTTTACAAACAGAATCGATGATTAAGGTATAAGTCAAACCATTCTGTTTATGAATTTTTCTTCATATGTTCCTCCCATGTTTTTTTGATTCAGATTCTTTTCTTGGTTCCATCTGCCTTGATACATAAGTTTCTTTTCTTCACTAGTCTCTCTCTTTTTTGTTTGTTTACAACCTTTGGCAGTGTGAGGATCCACGATGCCAAGTGTGGCAGCACATAAGTTGTGTTATAGTTCCAGAGAAACCTACAGAAGGCAATCCACCATACCCTGAAAACTTCTATTGTGAGATCTGTCGGCTTAATCGTGCTGACCCGTGCGTAACTACTGCCCTTGTCTTTCATTTAATCTATCCACGACTTGTTTTTGGAATGGGGGGGGGGTATCAAATGCAAGTCTGCATGTGTTTTTAATCAGTCACAATAATTACTATGTTTTATTCGTGCTTCCCTTGTGAATGTCTGTTGGGTCTGTGCAGTGGAGGGCAGTGAAATATGATATGTGCCGAAAGTTTTTTTTATATGGTCCGATACATTTTGGCTTGTTTGGTATCTCTGTCCAAACAGGAATTAGAAAATAATCGAGGTGCATTAAAGGATTAGAGGGTTTGACTTATGAAAATAATCGAGGTGCATTTAAGCTGGTTTAGACACACTTGAATTCCGAAATAAAAACAATATGCCTATAGATGCATACACACATATATGAGCAAGGGAAGAATTCCATTAAAAAGCCTCAGCCAAAGATACAATTAAATTAGTGATTGAAATAAGTATCAACCCTTTTTTTTGAAATATACAAAAATATATCTTTGCTTAGACCACAAATCTTTCTTTTGATGAGTACGAATAGATTTCAAGTTTGTTGGATAAGGGGTCTATTGATTTGAGTTTGATGCACGTTAACCTTAAATTAATTTTTGTGGTGCTCAGATTGATCCCTTCAATTTCCTTAGAAGAATTAATTGACTTATCTTGTTTTGTTTTCTTCTTTAATGTGTGTTTTCTAACATTTTTTTTTTCAAATTTCAGTTTTTGGGTTTCAGTTGCACATCCTCTATCTCCCGCGAAGCTAATTACCACATCCACAAACATTCCAACGGATGGGTGAGTTGACATAATTGACTTCTAAACATCTTGAAAAGAAAAAAGTAAACCCCAAATAACTGTTTTTATGTCTGCATGGTTAAAGTTTGTTAGCTTAAGTTTAAGTGGTAACTTCATGTCTTTCTAGATTCTTTACAAATATTCACATTATCACATATCAATGAGAGTGTTTGTTTCTGTAAAAAAAACTGTCACTGCTTTTGGCGTTGACTTAGTAATTTATAATGTAATTATTCAGTTTCTGGTATATTGACCAATTTGAGTTCCTTCTTATAACTTCATTTAGCCATGGGTTTACTTGTTGAAGGCCATCCTTTCCTCTTTTTGGAGATTCCATCATATTGTAAATTTGAAGAGTTGGAAACTTAAAAGCAACTTAAGCGAATAGATAAAGGATCAAATGCTAGATGATACTATCTACTATTGAAAATGGCATTTTTTTTCTTTTTTGAAGCTGTTTATTATTTTTTAAGTGCAAAATCTTTCTGACCCAAATTCCCAGTTCACTTGTTTGTTCTCTAAGACTAGCCTGTTGATTTTATTTCTGTATCCTTCAATATACCTTTAACATCTTAATACCTTCATTCTCGATTTTATCCTGTGTCCAGTGTTTTTTTTTCAAACAAGGTAAGAGGTTAGGTTAAGATTTAAGAATTTGGGAGATTATTTTTAACACCAGAAGTTTACTTGCAACCAAAAGAGAGAAAGGGAATGCCTAAAGAAGTTATGTTTGCAACCAAAGTTTGTGGTTTTGAGCTTCAGCCTACATCTACATAATGAGGATTTTTTTTTAGCATATTATTACTTTACATTTAGGGTCCGGCGGTCCGTGTATGGTGGGGGCAAAGCTTCGATTTTCGGTTATCAATTTTTTTTTTGAAATTACATTTCTACAATCACATAATCTTTTTACGTGCTTTGGATCTTGGATATCACTTTTGATTGCGGCTATTTTTTAGTGTTGTCTATGCTATTATTTGTCTAAGATGATTTCCAGTTCTTAGGGTATGAACTATGTATATAGTACTCCAACGCTTTTTTGTGTTCTAATGTTACTCTTCCTCACAATCACTATCATAAATCCAATGATATTCGATATATTTTTTTGATTATGTACCTCTTGTACAAATTTGTAGCACAAATCCCATGCAGAGTGTGGATAGAACGTTTCAACTCACAAGGGCAGATAAAGACTTACTTTCTAAACAAGAATTTGATGTTCAGGTTGGTTTATGCACCGTATGGTGAATTTCTTTCCCTGTAAACAGACTGTTTCTTGAACTAAGCCTGCATTATTGCTTTTATTTTGCCAGGCCTGGTGTATGCTTTTGAATGATAAGGTTCCATTCCGGATGCAATGGCCACAGTATGCTGATTTACAAATTAATGGTATGCTATTGACTTGTCCCTTTATGCATAAAAAACTGTTATTACTCGTTTTGCAACTAATTTTATGTTTCTCTTTGTGACCAACATGTTTTATTATTGTTACATCAGATTACTATGGATTGAAAGCCATTTTTGTGGGTTTTTCTTTTTTGTATGCCTATGTATTCTCCCATTTTCATTGCTATGAAAGTTAGGATGCTTATAAAAACTGTATTTATCCATCGTATTTCTCAGTACAAAGCAGTGTATTAAATTTTGATAAGGTCGTTGTTGCACAATGCATATATGTATGATTTAGGATCTTCACTATGCAGTAGGATAGTTCATATAGCGATACAGAACAAATTTTAATTTTTAATTTTTTTCTTAGGTTTGGCTGTTCGTGCCATTAATAGGCCCGGTTCTCAACTTCTGGGGGCTAATGGTCGTGATGATGGCCCAATTGTAAGTTCTCTCATGTTAAATTGCAATCTTTTGTGTTCCAGTGGAACAGTTATATTTTCTAACACCTGCCTTTTTGACTCTTTTGTCCTGACAGATAACACCATGCACTAAAGATGGAATGAATAAGATAACATTAACAGGATGTGATGCTCGTACTTTTTGTTTAGGGGTTCGAATTGTGAAACGGCGCACTGTTCAACAGGTAACCTTTTTGGTAACCACAGTTGTTAAATGTCTGCCAGGCCTTGGATTCTTTTGGATATCATTTTGTATCACCTTCTATATTTTTTAGGCATCACCTTTTTCTAGTGGAAATGTTAAGATCGTAATTATAAGAATGTTGCTATTAGGTAATGGTGCTAAATACTAGCTTGATGTATAAGCTTTTTTGGTAATCTTTTTATGGATTGGAAACTAATACTTTCATTGATAACTGAAAGATACAATAGACCTATTGAAACGATCAAAAGATACCTCCAATGAGTTAGGAGGGGAGAAAAGAAACACCAAAACCTCCAATGAGACAGAAGGGAAGAAAAGAAACACCAAAAGGGAAACGAACAAACAAACCAAAGCATACAGATAGAAAGAAAATGTTGAGGCAGACTAAAGAAGCTTAATGGTGCTTTTGAATCAGACAACCAAGATCTTGTATAGCCTTTGTTAAGTAAATCAATATATGGAGCTCGAACCCAATCTCCTAGGGCAGCTTTAGAGTTGTATTGGACTGAAGAATACAGGTTTTGGGTATTATTTGTCAGAGCAGATTGAAATTTGGTGGATGAGAGAGAGATGGTGGAAAGAAGAGCTAAAAAGAACTAGTGTTGTTGGGTTCCTTGTTAGATTTTATGTGTCTGGTGAAGCTTTTTATGTAATTATCTGTTAGGACTAATTTTACTTGATTGAAGAATGAAGACCATATTCAGAGATTGCCTCCTCTTGTGAGACCTCTTTTTGCATTCGTTTGTATATTCCTTCATTTTTCTCAATGAAAGCTAGGCTATTGATATGGAAAAAGAAGAGCTAGAAAGAAGGTTGGGGGCTTTTCCCACACTATAGAGGAGAGATGTGAATTAGACATGTTGTAGATTGCACATGTTCGTATGTTTGTTTTTTTTTTTTTTTTTTTTCATTTCTCCTTTTTATTTCTATAACAAATATAGTGTCTTTATTTAACCTTTTCATGTCTATCACAAATGTTTTGTCTTTTGTTTTCTCAAAAAAGGTTGGTTGTCGTTGGTGATTACATGTGTCTTTTCTTCTTTTCATCTCTAGGTTCTAGGGATGATTCCCAAGGAGTTAGATGGTGAACATTTTCAAGATGCTCTTGCCCGAGTTTGCCGTTGCATTGGTGGTGGGAACACTGCAGATAATGCTGATAGCGATAGTGACTTGGAGGTCGTTGCAGATTTTTTTGGGGTTAATCTACGCTGTCCAGTAAGTCTCATGCCATTTACACTAATACATTAGTCTCCTAATTGTATTATTGTGCTTCTCACTTGATATATTTATGAGAAGGGGGAAGAGTACCGTTTCTCAATCCTTTATGGATTATGTTTGTTGCATTTATTTTAATATTTTTTAAAATGATACACACTTTGTATTTGTTCACTGGAGTTGGACAAATAAATACTACACAAGGTAGGGAAATCCAAACTCGTAAAGATCATGAAAACTTTTTTTTTCTCTAATTGCAATCATAGCATGAACACTCTTTTTTCAAATTGGAGGAGGTTTCCTTTGGATTGGGTTTCATCCCTTGTATAACTCCATAAGATTAGTAATTGATGGTCTAGATACGTAGATCTACTCTATCTTGGAAATTAGCTTAGATACAAATGCGTGTAGAAAATCTAGTTTTTTTGTTGTTTGAAAAAGAAATAATCTTTCTTTTTTGAAAACCTATGGTTTATGTTTATCTAATTAGTGCTTCCACTCACTGTTTACTATGACACCAATATTTTTTATTCCATTTACCTAGAACAATAAAGGCTATCCCTTGTTGCAGTTTAGGCTTTTTTTATGCACCATATCTATATTTCTGAGGCCTCTTTCTTCATAGTTTTGAAGAATATTCCACATATTGGGTGGATATTGAAGTTACAAGGTTTAAGCTATGCGCCCAGTTGGAACTTAAAGTTTCGTTATCCTCATTATCTGAATTAGTTGGATACTGTCACTGTCACAGACTCACAACAAAAGTATGTTCCAGTGACTTGGTAACATTGATTAGGTGGTTTTAATGGATAAATTTGGTTCTCAGACTGAAGTGCGTATAAATGCCTATAATGGAATACAATACTCGTCAGCTTGTAGTTTGTTGTATTCTGAATCCTAATTGGCCAACTGCTGGCAATATTGATTTGGGTTTTACTATGCACATCCACTGTCACAAATAATAATCTGCATTATTCCTTTGTGTTCTCCGTGCTTTAGATGAGTGGATCAAGGATGAAGATTGCTGGACGGTTTAAACCTTGTGTTCACATGGGCTGCTTTGATCTTGAAGTGTTTGTAGAAATGAATCAACGTTCAAGGAAGGCAAGTTGTTATATTAATTTCTTATGCAAACCTTGTTCTGGTACTTAACTGTTTGTATTCTTACTGCAGTGGCAGTGCCCAATATGTCTGAAGAACTATGCACTGGAGAATGTTATTATAGACCCGTATTTCAACCGTATAACATCTTTGGTACTGTCTAATGCATTCTTCATGTACATTTTATCAATGAATTTGGTTTAATCATATCATATTTTGGTTGTACAGATGAGAAATTGTGGAGAAGATGTTACAGAAATTGAGGTCAAGCCTGATGGTTTCTGGCGTGTGAGGTCAAAAACTGAAAGTGAGCGCAGAGAGCTTGGTGCTCTTTGCCAGTGGCATTCTCCTGACGGCACTTTGTGTGTTTCTAATGAGGAGGTTAAACCAAAAATGGAAGCATTGAAACAGATAAAGCAGGAAGGTGGATCAGAGCGTGGTCTTAAGCTTGGCATCAGGAGGAATAGTAATGGGTTTTGGGAAGTTAGCAAACCCGAAGATATCAATACTTTCACCTCTGGTAGTAGACTGCCGGAGAATTATGGGAGCCATGACCAAAAGATTATTCCAATGAGCAGCAGTGGCACTGGCAGTAGGGATGGTGAAGATCCTAGTGTAAATCAGGATGGTGTAAACTTGGACTTTTCTAACAATAATGGGATCGAGATGGATTCTCTTTCCTTGCATGTTGACTCAGCGTATGGATTCACAGAACAAAATCCAATTGCTCCTGTTGGTGAAGTCATTGTTCTAAGTGATTCAGATGAAGAAAATGACATTTTAGTTTCATCTGGAACTGTTTATCAGACCAACAACGATGTAGATGAGATTCCTTTCTCCATGCCACCTTCTGGACTCGCTGATACCTATCCTGATGATCCAACTCTATTATCTGCTGGAACTTCATGCTTGGGTCTTTTTAATGCCCATGATGAAGAATTTGGAATGTCTTGGCCATTACCTTCTGGAACTCAAGGAGGTGCTGGATTCCAATTGTTTAGCAGTGGTGCAGATGTATCGGATCCGCTAGTTGACTTGCAGCATAACCCCATCAATTGTTCCACAATGAATGGCTTTGCAGCGGCCTCAGAGGCAGCTTTAAGTCCCACTTCCCTTGTTCCGGGTTCTTTAATTGGTCGTACTGATGGTGACATGAATGACAGCTTGGTTGATAATCCCTTGGCTTTTGCGGGTGATGATCCATCTCTTCAAATATTTCTTCCTACAAAACCTTCAGATGCACGTATGCAGTCTGATTTCAGAGATGAGGCTGATGTATCAAATGGTGTTCATTCTGATGATTGGATCTCTTTAAGGCTTGGGGGTGATTTAGGTGGTAGCAATGGGGAGTCGACAACCTCCAAGGGATTAAATTCAAGACAGCATATTCCATCGACGGGAGGTGAAATCAATTCATTGTCTGATACTGGTTAGTTATTTTTCGTTTTCCCTTTCCTTTTGTATTGAGAGGATTGATTCAATTCAATGATGGTTGCAGATCTGAGGAGCATGTGGGTTGAATAGATCTTTTGTTGTTGCAATAATGTTTTGCGGCTTTTTCCTGCAAATTGTTTTATTTTCTTCTCGTTCCCCACTAATGTTTTTTTAATTTTTACTATATCAGTGACTGACCAGTGCACCTGCACTTCACACTTCAATAGCCTTTTGGAAATTGGAACATGTACCAGTGTTTAAAGAGTTAATAGTTGGTCTATTCTTTTCACGATAAATTTTACATGTCGAAAGATGGAAAAGCTACCGATAATGAGAAACTAATTACAAAAAGCATGCCCTAGAGCCAAAATTGATTTCTTGTAATGTAAAAAACCTGTTTCTGCACATGTTCATTGTTTTCTGCCTGCTTTTTATGATCTTGCTCATGTACTTTATTATTTCATGTAGAAAGAACATGCTCAAATGATCTCTGAAATTATACTCGGTGGAGGGCTATTTTGTAAATACCCTTTAGCCTGTAAGGAGGCTATTCTCCCCTGTTGTACATGTCACATCGATTCATCGTGCTTCTGGAAAAAAAAAAGAACTAAATTCCAGCTTCTCTCGCCTCTGCATTTTCTTTTATTCAAAGTTTTGGTGTATCCTTTGATTTTGAGGCTAACTATATTGTTGCATCAGCTTCTTTGATTCTTGGAATGAATGATGTTAGACATGACAAAGCAAGTAGGCAAAGGTCAGATAGTCCATTCTCCTTCCCTCGTCAGAAGCGCTCTGTCAGACCGCGGATGTACCTTTCTATAGACTCCGAGTCGGAGTAGGCTTTTAGACGTAGGTGGCTAAGAATTATTGCTGCTCTCATTTGAACTTTTGGGGACAGGCAAGACCGTCAGTCAATATTCATATGGTCCATCTCATCTTCAAACTTCAACATAGTTCAATATTGTGTGGGTAAGAAAGTTGATGGCACTCATTGTGCTCGTAAACGAGCAATCGTCGTGGAACGAGGCTAGCGGAAGGAATCTGGCCAGTTATTTTGGAAATAGGTAAGGGGTATGAAACTCCCAACTCCAACTCTGTTCATTCTAATTAATAATGCCAATGCCTAGGCCTTTAAAATGTTGTTGGTGATGGCAGGTTGGTCGGATGACTTGTGCGTCTGTAGTTCCAGTGCGGGTAAAACTGTACAGAGAGACGTGGTCATATGAGAATTGGGTTGCCGTCATGTAATACACAAATTTTCCTCTACCATGGGAGCACTTAGCTGTAAATATCTTTGATTGAGATTTAGTTTATTTATAGAAATTAATTTTACACCTGAAAGAAAGTTTAATGTTTAATTGGCCTAACCTTTCTGGATAAGTGGTAGTTTTTAGTTCATTTTCATGTTTGCTTTGGTAAATTGTTTTGTGATTGCTGCTCTTTTTCCTTTGTTGCAACATTTTCAAAACAACTTCAAATACATTGATCATGGCTAGTGATAATCAGCAAGAGATTTCTGTGTATATCTATTTTCTGGGCTTGTTTCTCAAGTATATATATCTAGAAAATTTCAGTCAATCTTATTACGCTTGCTTCCAGTTTTTCGTATTTCTCACGACTGATGAATTTTTGGCTAAGTCGGGTTGGATTCCCTTGACCCAAAAATCAAATTTTAATTCGATTCTGACTCAACCCCTTAGCCTGCTTGCAACACAATCGCTCATTATCTCTGTTATATAAAGCAAATTCTTGTATTACAAATTGAGGTTTTTCCGTGTAAGATGGGAAGGAGCAAAGGCACTTACCTTATTGATGGGAAGGATAGAAGCGAACCCTAAACCCTTGTTTACAGGGCAAAAGAGGTGTTCTTAAGAGAGTACTTATCATGTGAAACAAGTCTCATTACCTATCGAGTTTTTTCTGCAGGAAGGTAGACGTAGTTTAAGAATGTAGTTGATTAAGTTTCAACAATTAATTCAATAATAAGTTTAAATGTGGATAGATAATTAGCCCATGTACGAGCAATGTATTAAAGCTAGAAGCGAAGCAGTACCAACAATAGTTGATTATCAGTATGATTAAATTAAGGTCACATAAACACTCTTACCAAAAGCAAATGTATAAATGTTTGTCGTTAATATACATACATAAATATAATTGGCACACTCTAAATTACTAGATTCGATTGAATTGGCAAATTTGACAAGCTTTTTAAATATAACTCAACTAAAAAGAATATGAATGTCAACTTGCCCCCCCCAAACATTAGACAATTAAATCCTCATGAAAATTGAAATTTTCTATTTTCTATTGGGGTACACTATCTTACTATTGGAAACTAGCTTAGAAAATTGAGTGACCTTTTCGTCTTCTTGTAAACAATGTCATAAAATGTAAAAAAGCTGCATCCATGGGCTTTGCATCTCTGCGAAATCAGTTTAGAAGCTATCAAAAACATGAAAGACAACTTCTACAGTAACAATGTGAGCCTCTGATGCATCATTGCTGCATTGCAAGACATGCTCGAAACTTCGGGACAAAGCTCATACCACCTTTTTACAGCATTGTCATGATAATGTTGAATCGTGAGTTTGAATTTGATAGCATTGCTTGCATTCGAAAACAGACGTGTTCATTCATCAGAAGTTGCTGATTTGGGACGCCTGAAACTCTCACAGCCAGGACAATTGTGCAAGCTCTCGTGAATATAGATATCGCAATCAAGACAAAAGTGCTGTTTGCACTTCGGACAAGAAACACGGATGCCTGAGCTGTTACCTGTGCCTGTAATGAAATAGATCAGCCATTGTTGGGTCGAGAATTCGATGTGGGGCAAGGAATTTTCCATATTTATTCATACTTGCACGTCGCAGGTATGACGCTTCTATTGCCTATAATCAAATATAACCTAATAAACAGAAGTCACCTACCTAACACTAGGGGTGTTCATCGGCCGGTCGGCGTCGGTTTTTGGTGAAAATTGACACCGAACCAACCTTTATCAGTTAACTTAAAAACGAAACTGAACCAACCAGTTAAGTCGGTTAAATTGGTTAATTCATTTTTTTAATTAAAAACATATTCATCATACAATTTTATATTGAAGTTTTGAGAATTAAATAAAAAAAAATGAATATATCAAATATATTTTAAAAACACATTTAAAATTAAGTTGATTTTACCATAATTTAATAATAAATCCAATTAATTATATGAAAATATTAATATTTTATAAAGGAAAATGTTATTAACCGACCGACCGACCGAACTGACCGAAAAATGCAGTTAATTTTTTTTTAACCGACACCCCTACCTAACCCAAAGGAAAAGGCTAATTTGCAAATAATACTTAATCATTTAACTCAATCCCCATGCAAATGTTTCAGCAGAGAGTAGTACTGGTGCAGCAGATAATTGTACTTTTAGAATAATATCAAAATACTTTAGGGTAGATGATTCGCCTTAGGACAGGCGAGGGTGTTTTGAGGTAGTGGGCTTAAGTTCGATTATCGATCAAAAAAAGAAAACTTGTAGGTAAAAATAAAACCTACGACCTCTAAGAAAAACTCTCTATGCCACTTGCAATTCTGTCATGCCATAATTCATTTTCCCAACATTTCCTCATAAGTTCTTATTTAATTTAACACAAAAGGTACTCTCTTCCAACCGAGGATTAATCTAATTTCTTCTTCACTCGATTCTGCAATATCCATAACATAATGCTCTCTCTTTCAATTCGTGCACAATATATTATTAGAGGAAAGTAATTGGCTTAAAAACGTTTCATTTGAAAGCTTCCAGATATCATGTTTATATGAGTTCTTACCAGGCTTCATGAGGCTTTCTTGGCAGCCAAAGCAAAGTTTTGGTAGTTGATGTCGTGAATCATGAAGTACTTTATCAGAGACTTCATCGAATGGTATAATTGGAAAAAGATGATGGTACGACCTAGCCAAGTGCGGAGAGGAAATAAGTGTCAACCCACAAATTCGACACTCGGTTGGCAGCTCACAAACTCGTGCTTTGCACCGAGGGCAAGTATAGCCGCCTCCAGCTTTAGCTTCCTTGTGACATGAACAAATAGCAATAGAACTCTCCGCTGCTCTTTGTGGAAAGCCCATCTTGATCAAATTAGGCATTGCAGAGTCTGCTATTGCTGGGGGTGGGGGTGCATGCTCCAATAGCAACTCTTTGAAGTGGGACTGTACAAAAAAAAAAAAAAGAAGAAAGAAAAAGAAGGCAAGCATTTTACAAAGATTTGGAAACCACTTCCATAAAAAAAACCAAAGATAAAAGCTTATGGTAAAAACCAAGAATGGGAGGATCCAAATTACTTCTAAACTTGCTTATCTGGTATTCCGTTACTTTAATATTGGACACGGACACGGGACACGGATATAGACACGATAGGACACGACAAACGCTATTTTCTAAAAAATTAGGATATGGATATATTGAAGATACGATAATTTTTTATAGTAAATATGTAAATTTAACATAAACTACTAAATGTGTTTTACTAAAAAACATATAGTATCAAGTTAATAACAATGGATGTCGGTTAGGCATATCGCGTGGAGCTGACAGTAAACAAGTATTTTAGAAGATTGAAACAGTTATGAGAGAGATGATTTTTTTTCGTTTTTCTTTTACCCTTTCCTTTACCTTTTTATTATTTAGTTGACTATAACATTAATTATTTTGGGATCGAGGCTTTGAACTTTTAACATTTGGGCTCAAATACCACACACGTTTACAAGATGTGTCCAAGGTCTGTCTGAGATGTATTTGAAGTGTGTCCGAATATTAAAAGAATAATAAAAAATTAGAACATGTAAAATGGCGTGTCGGACACAAGACCGGAAAATGTCCGGAAGAATGCGTGTCCGATATGTGTCCGGCACGGATTCTTTCTCTATTTTGAAGTGTCCGTGCTTCATACATTGTAATAGATCCGAGTTTTATCACTTCCTTAGTCATTTTAATCTCTTGTTTCTTTTGAGAAATCTACTAATTCAAATAAACTAACCTCTTCCAATGCGACAGAGTATGAGCCACCAGTTTCCTGGCAAAGATGTCTGCATATAAAAATTTCTGCAGTAAGACCAATTACAGAACACCTTATTTTAGATGTTTTGCATTTCTGAACTGTCTCCATTATATCCCCAGGATCACAGGAGTTCAGAGCAGAGTACAAGATTAAAACTTCTCGATGCCCATACGACGGAATTTGATTTAGATAACCGCAAACGAGATCCAAACCATTCTGCAAGGATGCTTCACCTGAGCATTCTAGTTTACCCATTAAAGCTTTAACATGGGACTCTGGGCTTCCACCTAGATCTGTTAAGCACTGAGAAACTCCATCCTTCATAGTCACTAAACCAATCTGACTGAGAGGATTTTGATCAAAGAATTCCCTAACAAAAGCCTCCACATGTTTTGCCACCACAGCCATTCGACTTGGCCGAAAATCCATTTCTGCAGCTGCCTGCACATGGATGGATAAGCAAAATAAGAGAAATGGAAAAAGAAAAACCTCTATTCCATCACCATTCACTCAAGTTTCTTTAGGTCTAGTCATTTATTTATAGTTTCTAAAATACCGTAGGTAGCCTAGTTGTCAAATAAGACAATAAGAAAAACAAAAAGTTGCGGGTTCAATCTATGGTGACCACTGACATAAAAATTACTTTTTTACAAATTTCCTTGACATCTAAATGTTGTAGAGTCAGGTCACGTGAGAATAGTCGAGGTGTGCATAAGCTGGCCCAGACACTCACGAATATAAAAAAGGAAAGTTTTTAAGAACAGAAATTCATAATCGTTCTAAACAAAACTCAAGATAGCACATCTTTCATTCACTACATAGTAGTTGATGAATTGAATTAAAGCAGAAAACCTCCATGGTACTAAACATTTGAGATACTTTTCTAGACCCTTTGAAACATTGTTTTTAATAAGAATCAAGTGTCCAAGTCAACTTAACACATCTAGACTATTCTCAGAGGTCAAACCACCTAAAACTTACAACATTGTCAAAAAAACTCATAGAAAATTATTTCTAGATAACCGATCAGTGCACCGATCTCGTATCATTCTCATTCCAATGCTTCTTTGACAACTAGGTCAATGTTTACCCTTTGAAACATAATCATAAAACAAGAAGTCAAGAAGACAACAAGATCATACCAAATTATAGCCACAAAAAACATTTCAAAAGCAATACTAAACGTACTTAACTTGAACAAAATAGAACATTACAAACCCTTTACTCAATTATAAAACGAGACACGACCTTACAAATAAAACATTAACAAACAAAATGAACTAAATTAAAAAAAAGAAAAAAGGGAATACCCTGGAGAAATCAATGAGGATATAGAGATATCGAATTAGACCCTTCTGAATTCGAGCAGTGGTAGCTAAGGAAGAGAGGGAACGGAGGCGTCTTCGATACTGGGCATGGAAGATTGCCTTATTGTCGATCGGCCGAAGAAGCCCAGATTCGTCCTCTTGCAGAGCTTCCCACGACCTGTCATCAGCGTAAGTTCTTTCCCACGCGGCAACTCCGCCATTCCCATCCTCATCATCCTCTTCCTCGTCCGCTTCCCCATTCAATCGCCGATTTTCCCCATTGTTCATGTTTTTTCCTCAACTTCTTTTGAGAGAAGATCAAATTGATTGACCCACAAATAGCTGAATTAATTTAAAGTTAGAGAAAATGTACCATTTGGGGGATTAGAGTTAGGTCAAAAGAATTGGAAAATGAGGGCTCATTCGACGATTGAAGGTGCGATGAGCAATCGGCAAGGAGTAAACAGATTCGGGATTGAATTTGAATTTGAATTTGTTGGGTTGGATTTGAGAGTGAAGAGAAGAGAAGAGAGATCGAGTTGGAATTGAGTGACAGAGGCAGGAACGAAGTGAGCGCTTAGGAAAGAAACTGGTGTGTTTTGTTTTTCGGCGTTTGATTGTGTGTACCTACACTCGTAAAGCTGAGTCTTTGCTAATTTGGGGTTTTGGTAAATTAAATCTCTCTTTCTCTCAATTATATTCTAGTTTTTTTTTTAAGTGGTAAAAAAAAAGAAAAGAAAAAAGAGTATAATACAAAATAAATAAATAAATAATGAAAAACTGTGTAGAAAATTAATGTGGACTTAACATACCTACCCTCGTAAAGTTAGGTTTTACCGAATCAGAAATGAGGTTTTACCCTCGTAAAGTTAGGTTTTACCGGATCAGAAATGAGGTTTTGTCCTTCGCTTCATTGGTTGAAACTCTTTAAGATGGTGTAAAGATTTGCGCCGGCTAGAGTGAAATCATTGGTCTTAGTGCATGAGTGATGTACTTTTGAGCCGAATGTACAGATGAGTTTCATGCTCTAGTAACAGAGTTTAGTGAATTTAGAGTTAGCACTCTAGATTGGAGTACATATGTGCATGTTAGATAGGATGGTGCATGATAAGTTGTTGGCAGTCGTGAGATCTGGAGTACAATGGGCATGGTCTATCTGTGTTATGGAGTTAATAGTGTGACCATTCGGCTTCTGTTGATGAATGATAGTTTACCGCACATGAAATCTATTTACTTTGTATGTATATACTCACTATGTGCTATGATGTTTTATTGTAAATTTCTATATAGTTGTGGTGGTAAAACTTGTTTGGAATGGGTGAGCTATGCAAGGTGCATGTGGTAGCTGCATTAGAGACACAGATTTAGAATTCAAGTTGTTATCTTGTCGTAGATGTTTATAGAATGTTCCTTTGAAATTTGTGGGTGAAATTGGTTTTGACGATTCTTATTAGGCATTCTCTTTTGAATTCTTTGAATACACAATTCAGTAAGGTGTGATTGTCTCCTTAATAGACTTATCTTTATCTTTTATTTTGTCAGGTTTGAATGGTCGATCTTCCAGCTTGTGGAAGAGGATCACGATTATGTTAGAAGGTTTGTTTCCCTTGTTTAGATCTATTTGTCATGGAGGATGTGTTTGCACCTTAATTTTGGTTTTTATTAATACATGGTATATACTAAAAAATATTATGAGAAAGATAAAATATTGATAATAATATTACTAGGAGAACGATTATTATTGCGTAAATGTAAATATGATAATTAGTTTCTCCGTACTTACTTTCATTCTCATTGTCCCAAACCCCCTTAAATCTTCCTAAAAGGATGTTTTTAAGTAAGATATTACTTTTTTTTCAATATGCAATTACTTTTAATTCCTCCGTACAATTAAAAGTGTCAAATAAAATCATGTTCATAAAATTTTGAAATTAATAAGCACACTTTTTATAATGACCAAAAGAACAATCAAATCGAAAGTCATAATGTTTTAAAGTAACTAATGTTATAAGAAAAATTATGACAACCAACAAAACTCGGTAGTCGAAGAAAAACGTAATATAGGATCAAGAAGAACGGGTGCACGCAAGGAACAATATGCCTAAGAAAGGCTAGAAAGCATCATGACCTGGCTCAAGCCCGAGTTGAATCGGGCTTGGTCCGACTCGATCCCACACTAGTTTTGGTGTTTCTTGATTCGGGTCACACGGTTCGGGTTTGCCAACCCGAGCCCCAACTAGCCTTCTAAGGTTTAGTTCTCAACATGATTCTTGCCATGCTCAGGCCTAGCTTGATCCCTAGTCTGCCAAATCGTCTTTTAAATCTACCGGGTGTTGCAGAACTCGTCCTAATCATGATCTACGCAATATTATGAGCCTAGATTCTTGAGATTTTCTCTGAGAATCTCGAGAATAACGCTTGTGATCTACAGGATCCAGAAAGTGGTTTCGTCTATAAGACGTTAGGAATGTAGAATAGGTACGTTCTGTAAACCATTAGTTTACTCTCCTTAACCTAATTCGTACCTGTCTTACGTATTGAAAGCCACATGCCTCACACAATATCACCGGTGTCCAGTTACTCTCTATTTTGTAGGTATTCGTTTTTGATATAAATTCACCGTTGATCTAGAAGGTCAAATTTTGACATCAACTACTTAAAATACACGAGGAAAACAAAATTGGAAGTAAAAACAGTTTCAAACTAATTCGTAGTTGAAATATTTCACCTCTAAAACATTATCCAAAATGAAAGGAAAAACACATACATATTTACAAAATGTTATGAACTCCATTAAACTTAATTTCACTTCTAGCTCTTTCACCATACGAATATATATATATACTCATTGAATAACTTCTACCACACCAAATTAGTCTATGAAATCTGTCTTTCACTTTGAGATCCTTCATGAATTTCACCTATCTCTCCTATTTGTATCTTCATTAACTTACCTGAAGAAAGTACTGCAGTTTCATCCTTTATTACCACATTTTCTGTGATTTCTTCTACAATAATCTCATTACCATTGAGCTCAGAAAAAGTGGGAGTACGGTGATGCGAAGAGGTCATCTCTTGGAAGCTTAGGGTTCTGCTACTGCTCTCGAAAACTGTTGTTGACTGGTGCTCGGTCATGACGGAGTGAGACGAGCCTTCCAGCTTGTGTACTTGGCTCGGCTCGAGATTGTCCCTGTGGTGATGGTGATTCTTTTTTCTCTTTTGCTTCACATCTTTGTGCCATTTCCTTATGGCTTTAGCTGTGTGCTCTTCTAATGCTGCAGCTTTGAATTGTGACCCCATCTGTTCATACAAAAAAAATAACCACAAGATTTATACTGAGGTTCTTTTCTTAGAGTAGCAATATGTGATTTTTTTTATAGTTATAACAATATGTGGGATGAGAATTCGAACTCGAACTCGAATCTACAACGATTTAACCAATTGAGTATTGTTTAAGCCAAGAACACGGTGAAGTTTTTGTATACTTGAAATTTAGATCCTGGATTTAATCTATATGTGCCGAGTTTTGATCATTTTTTAGAAGCTTCAAATGTATCTTTTAAATTTTTGGTTTTTTCAAAAATATATATATTTAATGTTATGACCGAAAACTCGTCTAGCAATTTCTTCGTGCTTTCATTTTGAGTGATGTGTGTTACTGGATCGGTAGGGGAACCCGTAAAAAGGAGGACGGCCCCCAAATTCACATAAGAAATCTCCAATATAAACACAAACATAATAAAAAAAAATGAATTACATACTTATTAAGGTGAAAATGGAAATTTTTTTTGAGCTCATTGGTGTGTATTTACCTGTGTGACAAGAGCATAGAGGGGTAGAGTAATGTAGCTGCACAACACTTGGACTTTGACCCTACAATAGTTAAAACATTACAAAAATATAATTACATATAGCTTTTGAATTAAATCTTTTTTCATAAATCAAATAAAAAATCACAAAAAAAGGAAAACTAACATTAGCTTAAGGGTTCACATGACAACTAGTTTAACATACAATCTTGTGTTTCTGTGTGTTTGAACATTTTTTAATTTTCATATATATACATGGAAACTTTTCAAAAGTTTTTACATAACAGATTGTCATTCAACATTTGGTCTTCAGTACTGAAAATTGTTTCAAATTGTTAAATGATACTTACTCCAATCATCAGGAACCATTTCTCACTTTGGCATAATTAAACCAATATTCTTGATTTTTCAATAATTAATTGGGTTCACGCTCATGTCCAATAAAAGATAAAATTATTGGTTCAGTTTTGATTCCATTTTTTATTTTGATTTCAATAAAAATTTAGTTTATTTTTCAAATTTTGTTGTCACATTTTCAATTTGATCTTAATTTTATTCTAAGGTTTTTTTTTTATTTTACTAACCAACAACCTTCCATAATATCACAATATTTATAATATTTTTATTTCATACTTTACATGTTAAATTTGTTCTTCCAAAAATCTAAATACCAATATTTTTTTTCTTAATATTTATGTATGTGATTCGATTCTATTCTATTTTCTTGTTGGTGTTGGGAAAAACCCTTCCCTAATAACCGCAGGAATAAGCAAAAAATAATTGAGAAATTAAAAGGAAAAACAATAAAAGAAAACACAAGAATTTACGTGGAAAAACT
>JBBMEG010000005.1:1579530-1599899 GCA_037832605.1 Cyclanthera cordifolia | reverse complement strand
GATAAATGAAATGTAATTCAATAAGTCAAACAATCAAAATAAATTTCTCTTTACCTCATTTTCTTAAATTCAAATTTGACCAAATACGATTGGTCAACCCTGGATTTATAGAATAAATATTTATTGTATTTTTTTTAACATAATACAACAATAATTAGCTTATACACTTATTCACTTGAGGTAAAAACTACTATTCATACCTGACGTTTGGACTGAAAATGTTAGATTTTGGGTAAAACTAATCGTTGAATCGAACACCTCAAAACTGATTGAATCGACAATTTATTAATTTTGTACTTTTTAAACTACATTTTCTAAAATCTTAAATTAACTTATGGAAACAAAATTGAAGTTTGTCCCTCTTCTTCTTTTTTTTTTTTAGTTAAAAGATATTCAGCTACAATTTAGCCAAACAAGTAAATAAAATGAGGTAATTTATAAATATAATGAAGATGCTAAAGCTGCTTCTAAAGTTTCAAGCCCGAATGCATAGCAACCACTCCTCCAACAAGGTTTTCGTACTCGACCTTTTCGAAGCCTGCTTCGACGATCATGGAAGCAAATTTTTCCTGCATTCCACCAATCCATATCAATGAATAAAACAGTTGTAACAACTAGGTATTAAAAATAATAAGACGAACTAATTCTATCTTTGCTCAATTTTATTTACTAACTGGAGTGTTCGAGCTCGGCCCCATGGAGGAGAGTATTGGAGCAAAGATTAAATATCTTACCATGAAAGAGGAAATGAGAAAAGAAAGGCGTTGTTAGTCTCAACATTGTTCTTGATCTATTTATGTACGATCCCTGCTCTTTTTCTTGTGTTCAACAATTGGAAGTGTGGAAATTCGTTCAACTTTGTACACTTGCATCGTTGAGCTATTGCTCATGTTGGAAGTTCTAAGATTTGCATCTTAGAACTTCCAAATTTCTTTGACATTCATCGTTGTCTGAGTTGGCTTATGCATATCACGACTATTTTCATGGGACGTACTCACCTCACGAACTTCCCAACTAAAACTTTTACAAAGTGTATAGTGTCAAGTGTCCGGAGAGTGAGAGATGTGTAATTGATAATTGTAATGCTATAGATGGGACCTAGGGCATAATAGTTAGTTATTTATAGTTTGAGCTAGCTTTCGGTTAGGACGGATGTATTGGCCACATTTCGTTCAGTTTTTTCTTGTAGTAGTGTAATTGTTGGAAAATTATACTCCAATATTCTCCAATCTCATGGATCTCATCTGCTAAGAAGGCCGTTGTTCAGTAACTACGTCGACAAAACTACAAAGAAAAAGCTAAAATCTAATGCCTGAATGCAATCAAAAGCTGTAGCTTAGAGTATAACGTAAGGCCAAAGAGAAATAATCAGATCTTTAATGAAAAAGAAAAACCTAATGATAGATGTATGATTCAGCTAAGTTCCAACGTTGTTAATGGCGTTGCCTTCTTTGCAATGGTAATACTTATGTACTTATCTCTAATTGGAGGAATTCTTGAAATTGTTTTAACATTTTTAACTTTTCACAACTTTGATTAAAAGTATGTTCCTTGCCAATTTAAAAGAGAGAAGAGGAAAGGACTATAACCTGTGAGGGAAATCGACGGATGCTTTCTACTAAGTATTGATAAGATTCTCGATCACCTACAACTAGCTCTCCAACCGCTGGAATTACAGAAAAAGAATAATAGTCATACCTGCACCAGAAGATGGCAAAATTTAAGCTAGAACTTGTTTCCATATGAGTATCAAGTTATGTTGAACTTATCTGCTGGAGATAATTTATGATGATATCTAGAGTTGCATCATAGGTTAGGAACATATTTAAAAATAAGCAAATCAATTCAATAAGCACCAATAAATTTTTGATAATAGAGTATATACATAATTTCCAAATGTGTACACTTTTTTTCTTTAGAACTCAAGAACACGGAAACACACCTGATAGAAAGGATCCTGCTCACATAAGAATTCAAGGTTGTAAACTTGCAATATATATAACTTTTTTACTAAAGAATAGATGTAAAATAATGAAAGACTAGTAGTAGTAGTAAAATAATCTTGTTCTAATTTTCAAGGCCAAATATCAACGTACACTATCAATAGGGCTCAATTAAAAAATCAAATAGAAAAGATAGAAAAATAAATTAAATCAATAAAATAGACAAAAAAACATTTTTGGAATAAATATAGTAGACAAATAAACTAAAGTTCATCACATAGTTAAAGTTTGTAACCACTATTAATTAAATTTTCTCCAAGTAAAAGTATGGAAGTTACATACAATTCTTTAAATACAGGAGTTTCAACATGGCTTAGCTCAAGACAAAGAAATCTTCCACCTCGTCTTAAAACCCTGTAAACAAACACATTTAGCAACTAAAAACAATTAAAACCCTGTAAACAAACACATTTAGCATATAAAAACAATTAAAACCCTGTAAACAAACATATTTAGTAAATAAAATCAATTGGTAAATAAAAACAAATTAACCCTGTGAACAATGAAACTATTTTCATTTCCTATATAAAAAAGACATGCTCCCTCCCACACCATGCAAGCACTTATTGACCTCATGAATTGACATCATGGCCCCATTAAACTTCTCCGTCAATAGGACATCAAAAGCCTCATGAAAACTCCCAAATGATGCAATATCACCAAGAAAAACTCTAGGAGGAGGAGATGCAATTTCAACTTGGAGGCTATCATATCCATGCGAGTACAAACAACTCTTCGCTACAACAAAATTGACTTCATTCAACCATTACCAAGAGGGCCTCCTTAAGGAACTAAGAATTTATAGGTTCAATCTTTGGTGACCGCATGCCTATTATCAGGAAAATTTCATGACAACAATGAAGTGACACTTGTTCTATAGAGGTGTGCTTAAGTTAACTCGAACACTCGCGCATATAAAATATACAAATCAAAAAATTTGGCCTTATTCGACATAATTATAAATAAAACATTTTCCCATAAGGTCTAATATAAGTATAAGATAATTTCTTGAGAAAACAGACTTTACCTGTAAGCTTCATCAAGAACCTTTTCAATGTGAGTAACATTCCTAATTCCAAATGCAATTGTGTAACCATCCATTGAATTATCTTGGAAACGTAAAGCCTCAGCATCTCCTTCCACCCATATAAGAGAGTTTTCTTCTACCAGACCTATACGAACATTACGATACTATTTTACTGAAAACAAATTGGATTTAGAAAATGTAGACAATTCCGTGCCTTATTGTACGTTTACCTCTCTCAGCAGCTCGCTTTTTACCAACGTCTAACATACGTGAGTTGATGTCACAAACATAAATTTGAGTTTGTTCCTGAAAATCAACTTCCCGAACTTCTTGCATTGCTCTACGTTTGACATCATTAATTCTTTCTAGGATCCTGAAAGCAACATCACCTGCAGTATGCGAGAAATTAGTATAACATCTAATAATGATATGATAACATCTTTTAATCAAAAAAGAGACATAAGTTCATGTGATGAATAAGAGAACTGTTCTAATACTCAAGGTTACATGCATATAAAGAAAGGTTGTCATCAGCTTCAGATAGGTTGCATCAAACAAGGTGCAAAGTATGAGGTACCTAATCTACAATTTTAAAGCAAGCAATTGAACTAAAACTTATCAGAATGTTGAAACTTCCAAAATCAACACAAATTAATAGGCTGTAAAGCGAAGAATAGAATCTTTGCGAACAAATAACATTGGTAAGAAAAATAAAATGTCACTTTTTAATGAAAGTTAGGATACTAACAGTTCCAAATGAAAATCACGAGAATTGATATCACATCATAATATATAATACCTAAAATATATAGTTTGCATACCTGTACCACCAGCCACATCAAGATGCTTCATTCCAGGAAAAGGATTTAGCTCAGAAACGAGTCTATAATATTTAGCAAAAACATTAAGTAAGAGAACTAAGAAAATATGAAATCCGCAAATGAGAGAATGAATTCCAGTTCAAAGAGTCGTACCTGTCTTTCCACAATCTATGCAATCCAGCGCTCATCAAATCATTCATCAGATCATAGTTTGAAGCAACATTGCTGAAGACATTACCAACTAGTCGGCTTTTTTCCTCTTCAGGCACTTCTTTGAATCCTACAAAAAGTCCCCATAGATAAGTTTTGTTCTTAATTAATTATACAAAAAGAAGCAAAAGACGAGAAACGCAAGTTATTTTTCTATAAGAAACAAGACTTGTATTGCCAAAGCAGGTTGAGCTTAATGGTAAATGACATATATCTCAACCAAGAGTTTGCGGGTCCGAATCTCCCAACCCCAAATATGGTTGTTGAACTCAAAACAAGACTGGTATTGATCAAAAGGAGATAAGGTATACAAAAACAACTCCCAATTGTCAACAATTTGAGAAAACTCAAAATTACAAAACCCAGAATAGCAAGAGCACCATCTAAAAGAGCAAAAAATAACAAGATCCCGGAAAACATCACTGGAAGAAATCTAAAACAATCTTTGTCTAAAATCACTAATCAAAATTAACCATCATCATTAGATAAATGCTACCAGGGAGAGTGTGAAACCACAATTAAGTATACAGTAAACTTCCTTCCAATATAAAGAGATGTATCAATAATATTGACAATTCAAAAACAGGCAAAACTTGTTTTACATCGAGAGAGAGAGAGAGATGAACAAACCAAAACTTGTAGCATGGGAATGTAATAGATTGGCAGAAGAAAACATTGGAAGAATTTTACTTCCAATCCTTCGAGTCACAGAACGCAAAGCCATGATGACTGCTTTGAAACCTGCTATTGGAAAACCGCATTGAATATCCAATTTCAGAAACCGGATTGAAGAAAACCAGTGAGAATGAATTTTATTTCAGTTTTGAAGAAATGATTGAGATGCGGAAACTTCATCTCGAAAAGAAAGGAAGAATCAAATAAAAGTAATTTTCACATAGCCAGATTACCTTGTAACTGGAAATCGAGAGGGAGTGATGAAGAAAGTGCTGTAGCTTTAAGCTGTGGATAACTTTAGGGTTGAAATCTTGAATTTCAGGAGGGAGGGATCAATGGAGAAAGAAAGTGGGTGTCCAAAGGTGGAAGGAGAAACCGCCTTAATCGGGCCGGAAGCACTAGCCGCGGTTTTTTCTTGGACCGTTCCCAACCGACTTTTATTTCACTTATTTTAGTTATATTTTTTTAAAATTTAATTCCACATATCAATTTTATTGGATATCTAACCATTTCAATTTTATTTCTCTCTTCAAAAAAAATTTGAAAATTACTAACAAAAACATAATAATATAACTAATAATTAAAGATCATCGACTTAATAAATTAAATTAAAAATGAAAATCAAATTAAAAATTAAATCTATTTGTATTTATGCATATACATCATACATACATATCTGTATGTATGTATCAATAGTTAACTTTTTCCTATTTAATTACTAATTAATTATAAATAAGATTATTTTTAAAATTTTACTACATTATATAGGATTAACTTTGATTCAATAGTAAATTATAAATTTAATTCGTATAGTTTATAGAAAGTTAAAATTTAGTCTATTTGATTCAAAAATCTATAATTTAATTACTATGATTTGGAGAATTATAAAATTCAGTCTTTGAACCACAAATCAAGCGATGATAGTACATCTCTAATGTCAACTGAGTTATGCTCGCTTTGACACGTTGGTGTACTTATTGATATATAAAATTATGCTTTTTTTTTATTTAATTTCAGCTAATTTTGTGAAACATGTTTTTAAAATACGAAATTACTTATAAAATTGCAGTTAATTTAAAATTACGAAAATATAATTGACTACTTTAAAATATAAAATATAAACCAATATTTAAAAATAAAAATATATACTACTTTAAAATATAATGTATAAATCAATATTTACAATAACTATGAAACTGAAATAAAATTCACCATATAAACTTAAGAAAATATATCTTTTTTAGATTCAGATAATAAATTTATCAAAAGGAAAAAAAATTTAGGAAGAAATTTTTAAAATTTGGTTTAAATAGGTAAGGAAAATTTAAAAATATATCAAATTAGATAAAGAAGTAAAAAAAATATATTAAAATATTCTCATGTAAAGTTGTCTTTTTTTTCCTCTTAATTCTTCTATTGTATTATATATCATACTTAAATCACAATGAGAACTTGAATGTTGAATCTGTAAAGCATTCACAAATCAAGCAAACATGAAAAGCTCCTGGATGCAGTATTTAACACAATCACCACCATTCTTTGTCCTCCACCAGCATGAAAGCAGATGTAAGATAAACTTCTTTCAACTACTTTTCTTCAACCCTTGATGATAAAACAGATGCAACGCATGCGTAATCGCCTCGTATCCACAAGCGCAATGCCTTGGCATCGAAATCTTCGACAACGGTCTCTGCAGACTATAAATAACAAGTTCATAAACAGTGTGTCTGTCAACTGCTTTTTTGTATTTACTTGCAAAGTTTGTGTTTTATTCTCCATGTATCTTATCTCTATGACATGTGATTATATACCTTCATTAGCAGGCACACCAGTTTTGTATTATTAACAAGGGTAAAGTAAACGCCTATTCCGTTCCTCCAGAGAATACGCTCTACCACTCGAAAGAATTTACTCTTCTAAGAACGCGCTTTGGTGTCCGCTTCTCGCTGATCGGAATGAGCTTCTCCATGAGCTTCAATAGAGATGCCAGTTAGTCAGTAATACTACCACCAGTAAAGAGAATCAATTCAATCCATTTTATATGGGTAAAAAGAAATAGGTAAGAGTAGTTTCAATATACTGCATTTGTAAGTAGTCAAACAAAGCTATAGGATGCTACCGGGATCAAGCAAAGTCGAAACATTAACAATCGATTCAAATGTTAATTATCATAAAGCTCAAGAAATTTGGGAAAATAACAAAATGCACTCATAGAAAACAAGCAATAAACAAAGATTCGCTCCACTATACCTTGGATAATCACGCTCGTCCCTAGGCCAGGCACTGGAAGACATCGAGAGAATGGAGACACGAGAGATGTCTATAAATTAATGTCACAGATGGGTCTCAAACTTGGGACCTTTAGGAAGCCCACCTTCAAAGCTCGAACCCAAGCATAAGAAACCATTTCTTATAGTGAGTAGTTTTTTGTTTTGTTTTTAAACCATTAACCAACGACAAGGTTCATTCTTTCCGGAGGTCTCAGGTTCTTTGTTAGATAGCAAGTCTTCAGTCTCATACCTCTAGTTTGCTTTCGACAAGGCTGCCTCCCAGTTTTTGACAAGTAGCTACTACTTAAACTTAAACCTAAGACCTAACAACTAAGTTTATTTTTATCGGAGGCCTCAAGTTCAAAACTCTCGAGTAGACGTAAATGTAAAATCACGTGTTGTTTTCTAGATTGAGCCGTGGGACGAGTGTGTACCCCTATAAAAGAAAACTAAGTTTATGTTTCTGAATGCTCAATGGACACCAAATTCACAAATAAAACACGAACAAAAAATTACAGAGTCTAAAACTAAAACCCCTTACCATCCAATATAGCACCCGAGTTAGTATAAACGATAATACTGATACCAACCATCTGAGTTATCAATGCAAGTAAATCTATCATGAGACTAGTTCATACATATCATGTAAGTTACAACAAGTATCTTGTGATTTGACACTTACGTACTGTTTAAGATAAGCCTTTGGTTCAACTCTTGAATGTGAAGGAAGTGTTAATACATCAAGAACAAAAAAGTCCATCCAAAAAAAAAAAAAACAAAACAAAAAGGAAAAGGAACATGAATAAATAAATAAACAACAAAATTATCCAGCTCATGAATTAAGAAACATACACAAGCATTCTTCAAAGGTTACAAACTTCTAAATATTAAATCTCAAAGAATGTTCTTATTGAACACTCTAAAGCATACATCGAAAAATACTGAAAACAAAGAAGTACATACCTGCTTATAACGTTCCTTGACGTGCTCAGCCTGCATTTACAATTTGATTCCTCAGAACTTCTGAATGGATGATGATTTAGACTCGACAAATACAGAAATCCTAAGATGAACCAGCATGCAACGGACCAAAGTCATCAAACAAGTCAAGTAGTAAAATGAGAAGTACACATTAGTACATCATGGCCTAGTTCCAAAAGTTTTCCCATATTATTTTAGAGGATTTTTTGAAAGGATGACCCATGATCAATAGTTCTAGCATTGTTGTTGGATCATTTGGGAGAGGAAAGCTCCATGCAAAGGCCAAGCGCATGTCATTCCAAAAGGCAGTCGCTTGAGAACATGTTATGAAGAGATGAGACTGTGTCTCCATGCATTGTTTGCAAATTATGCACCACTGTGGGTCAGTTTAGTTTTATGATTTCCCTCTTGTATTTCAAGCATCAGTTTCAGAAAGGAATTACAACAGAACCATATGAATAGTACGGATTCAAAGAAGTTACATGTGTCACTTGAGAGTCATCTCCTTGAATGGCACAAACTACCATTAGAACATGCAATCCAACTGGTTATCCAATCAATAAATACTAAGGTGGTAGGATCACGAAACAAAGAGCGAGGTAAATATAGTGATACTAATTCTTGATTAAATGTGAAAACAGCTACCAAATGAGCATGGCTCAACGGGTATAAGACATGTCTTAACGACTACAAGGTTAGAGCTCTGATTCTCCCACCCCACATATTGTCAGAAAAAAGAAAAACCAGCTACCAAATGTCGAACAGAAGAAAACTACAACAACAATGTTAGTCAGAGGTACCTCTTCGCTCAATAGCCGTGCATTTTCCTCCTCCAGTTGGGTCACGAGAGACTCTAGCTCTAGCGTGTATGCCTAAACATAAACCATAAAATTAAATCTCATAGGAGTGAAGTTCAATAAGAACTGGAAAATCCTAACCTACTTCAAGAACACAGCTTCCAAGACAACAAAAACAGTAGAACCCGCTTAGTTTCTCTACCCATCAAGAACAAATGATGCATGGAAACAAGAAAATTACAACAAATAAAAGGGCAAATTAAAAATTTAGTCCCTATGAGTTGAAGAAATTAGAATTTAGTCCTTATGGTTTCACAATCTAGATTTTAGTCACTATGGTTTGGAAAAATCTACAATTTAGTCCATATGATTTGAAAAATTAGAATTTAGTCCCTAAAGTTTGATAAAATCTGAAAAATAGTCTCGTAATTGTTGGTGAATAAAATACGTAGAAGTTAGTTTTTTTTTTTAATGATGAGAGTGTGAGATAAGTAATTAATTGGAAAAAAATACATAATTCATACATCACATTTACATACTTAATTTTCTACTATTTACGAATAACATTGATTATTTTTTAGATTTTATCAAACCATAGAGACTAAATTCTATTTCTCCAAACCATCGAGACGAAATTCTATACTTTTCCTAACCATACATACTAAATTCTATATTTCTCCAAATCATAGGGACTAAAGTCTAGATTTTCAAACCATATGGACTAAACTCTAATTTTCTTGAAACCGGGACTGAACTTATAATTTACCCAAAATAAAAACTCATATACAGTTTTGCAGAGAGGGGAAAACAAAATCATTGGAATTGCAAATCTCGGATCTCATTTGAAACCATTTTGTTTTTGGTTAATGAAAATTAAACCTACAAGAATTACCCCAACCTATATGTTTCTTTACTTTAATATGTATATTTTACATATGCTTTTAAAAGTAAAACCAAAATTTGAAGGAAAAAAAATGTAGCTTCTAAAATTTGATAATCATTTTATTTTCTGTAAAAATTTAATAAGGATTCAAATACCTCTAAAAGAGGGGATAAAACCTTTCATAGAGATTTAAAAGAAAACAAGCCACGTTTGATAATCATTTGGTATTTTGTTTTTCGTTTTTGAAATTCAAGCTAGTATTTGATTCTAACCAAATTCCAAAATCTTAATCACTAACCTGCTTTCGTTCCCTAGAACGAGCAGCGGATTCCCTGTTCTTGATCATCCGTTTCTGTTTTTGCTGTGTAGCCTTATCAACTGGTTCCTCAACAGCCCTTCTCTTCCCTCTTCCAACTCCAACCATCGGAATCTGAAACTGATTATCAAGAGCCGAATCGACACCATAACCTCCAGCATCGGAGATCACAGGAACCCTGCTCAAATCCTCCTCACAAACAGCCCCAGCCTTAGATAGAAAATCTTCAAGCGTTATTCCCTGATCCGCAGCTGCAACCTCCACAGCCCCAGCTTGAATCTGAGTTTGACCATCGGAATAGATATTCTTAAGCAGATCATCCATGCTCATGGAAACCAAATTCCTGGAGGAATCGCTATTTTGTAGATCCGCGATGATTGTGGAAATAGAACAAGTAGAAGACTCGCGCCGCATATCTGGATTGGTCTTCGACATGGACGCAATCTCCACATTCGATGGAGCCATGCCGAAATTTTAGAGCTTACCCATGATTCTTGAGCTATTTTTTCTTACAACCCAACAAGTGAAATTGATAGAAATTGGAAGCTGATTCTATGTGGAAGAAATGAACTGTGGCATTGGGAAGAGGAAAAGAGAGTTGGTTGGGATAAGATGGGTTGAATCTTCTTGCTAGCGAACTCTTTTGACGGCTGAAAAAGTAAAGAAATAAATTGAGAGAGTTTTTGTGAGATTATGAACAGAGCAAAAACGGTTGTGGTTTTCTGAAAGTGGAAAAAGGAGAGATGGAGATGAGAGAGATACTTGGTTAAAATAACAGTCTGCTCCTTCTATTTTCATATTTTTTTCATTTTTTTCATTTTGATTTTAAATTTTGAAAAGTTGAATTTTATTAGATTACCCAATTTTCAAAAATTAAAATTTAATAAAAGTTTAAACTAAACTTATGATATTTTTAAATTTAAAATTAAATAAATTAATTAATAATATTAATAATCTCAATACTTGTAAAGAAAATATGAGATTTTTTTTTTTTAATACAAGAACATATTTTGAAGTTTATAGATAGGTGATATATTTTTTTAAATAAAAATTATAATAAAGACTAAATTTAAGTTTTTTTTTGAAAGTCTAAACACTAAAATTAATTTTTTAGAAGTTTAAAAATTAAAATGAAACAAATTTAAAAATTATTTAACTAAAATAAAACAAAAATTTGAACTTTTGAACTAATTTTACCTAAAAAGAAAAAGTACAAAACATTGGTTAAGATCATTATTGTAATAACTAATTGAAATAACTAAGTATGAAGTAATTTGTAACTAACTATTGTAATATAGTTTTAAAGTTATTGAAATTAAATTTTAATAAGTGACTCCTAATCTATCACCCTTCTGATATCCGAAAACACCGGATTTTGAGAGATCTTGGGAATCAAGCGACAATGATAGAATAACATCAAGAGCATCCGATTCGACGAAGATAGGAGGGCAACGATGCAGTTATAACTCCTTACAATGCTGCCCCTATAATGCTATCAATCACTTGAAGGCTCTCCCTAACGCACGGGGAGCATTCGATTGACCACAGAAGCTCGAGCTGCAGGAAACACACCTCTATGATCCTTAATAGCCCAACCCTGACCTCCACGAGTGTTTGCTAGTGCACCACTAGTGTTAGCTGAAAGCTATGCTCCTTTTGGCAGCGGGTATTATTATTTAGATCATGTGTTTAGACATGACTTAAATATTTCTCTAAAATTATCATCAACGTAAAAGTAGCCAAGAAAATGGAGTAACAAAATGAAATTTAAAGCTGAAGAGTGATAGAAAAATAAGAATATGAATTGCTCTACTTTTCATAAGATTTGGAATTCAAAGAGCAAAATTCATATTTGCACTGACCTCGTCTAAATTGCTCTACTCTTCTTCCACCCAAATTGTTCAACTTCTTATTTAATTTTAATACATTACAAATTGTTCACCTCTTGTCAACTTCTCTTTAATATTTTATCAAATATCAAAATAAATTTTATATCAATTTTTATCTGACATAAACATATCACCTTCAAAACATCAATCTCTAAACAAATGCTTCATATTTCCTAATCATTTTATTTTCTCTCATTTTTTTCACTTTCTCTCCTCTCTTTTCCTCAAACCAAAATCCAAACACCTCGTCCCATGTTTTGATGAATGTTTTAAGTGGAGTGATAAGTTTGAGTAATTAGAACGATAATACATTTTTTTATTATTTAGAAATTTTGATTTGTTTTTTAGTAATTAAGAAACAGTGATTGCACTCAGCAACTCAGTTGGACGTATGTGAGTTTTTGTAGATAGTTACAGTAAAATGTTTGTTTAGGTGTAAATTTTGTAGAAAAGTTACAACAATAATTATACTTTTTTGTAGGTTACGATAGCTAATTTAAATGTAAATTTTATAAAATAGTTAAAAGTCAATAGCTCTGAGTGTGAATTTTGATGAAGGTTTGTATGTGAATTTTTGTCTTGTTATAGAGACAATTTTTTATTTTTATAATAAAAAATTGATTCAATTTGCACCTGACCACTCATTTTTTTAATGTTCATCACTTTGTCCTAATTATTTGTAGGATTTTTTTATAAATATTTGATTTATTTAAACGGTGATAAAACTTTCTAATTTGCAAATATACTCATATTTAACAAGTTATTGTTAGATAGTTACTTGTTAAAATATTATTTTAATATAATTTTTTCTCAAATTATTCACTGTTTCAATTTAAATTTAAAGTTAAAATTTTAATATAAAATAGAAAAACGTAAATGCTACCTAACCTAGAAAATTATTATAAATAAAATAATGTTAATTTAAAGTTTAAATACAAATTTGGTTCATAGAATTTGAATTTTATTTCATTTTAGAATCTAAACTTCAAATGTCTTAATATAATGATAATTGTAAATATGAATGCGGGGATAGCTCAGTTGGGAGAGCGTCAGACTGAAGATCTGAAGGTCGCGTGTTCGATCCACGCTCACCGCATAGTTCAATTTTAAAAATTTGCTTGATTAAAATAAGATA
Source organism: Cyclanthera cordifolia (assembly GCA_037832605.1). Classification (NCBI taxonomy): domain Eukaryota; kingdom Viridiplantae; phylum Streptophyta; class Magnoliopsida; order Cucurbitales; family Cucurbitaceae; genus Cyclanthera; species Cyclanthera cordifolia. Next base: position 1,586,892 of record JBBMEG010000005.1, on the reverse strand, counting down.
CTAAAATTTTCAATTAATTGCAAATTTATTTATGTGCTATTAAATCTATCATAAGGTGGAAACCTTGGGATTTCATTCTTCTATTCAAAACGCAACACAATTCAAACAAAGAATTAACAAAAAATCCTTTCATAATCTGAATTTCTGTAGATCAAAATTCAAATTCATTTGCAAATGAAAGCCGTAAATGAAAGAAACAAGGAAGAATCAGTACCGTAAGGAATCGGGAAATCTCTGCCACAAACAGAAAGGATTCAAAGACTCTGCGGCACATTTGGACGAGAATGAGTATCTTTAACATCAACATCCATTTGATTTTGAATTTCATATTCCTCCACTATTCATTTCCAATCCAATGGTCCATATTCCTCCACTATTCTTTCCCTGAAATCGTCTCCCGATTCCATCATCGCCGTCTCGCCGGCTGCCGCACTACTGATCAACGGCGTCGGCGCGTTATCATACTGCATGGACGGAGGAAACTCAGTACTCGCTGATGGCGAAATAGAGGAGATCGCCGGCGATTGGACATGGAAATTCGATCGCTCTGGCGTAGGACTGAGATATACGCGATTGACAATACTCGGACTAATCGGCGGAGAAACCGTGGAGAGGCCGATCGAACGATCGGCTGGCGAAACTGTGAAATCTCTGTTCTCGTTGGAATTATCGCGATCGATATGAGGCGGAAAACTTGCAGAATTTCTGGCACGGGACGGCGGAAGAGGAGAATGGTGGAGAAATTCGTTCCGAGAATGGAGACTGAGTATACCTCCCAAGCCATGGACCGCAACGTGACTGCCGTAGAACAATCCAGGCTGTAAGACATCGACGCCGTTGACGGAAATGGCGTCGAAGCGAGATCCGCGGAGGCGGCGAGAGACAGAAACGTACCGAGAGTGAAGCAGAGTCTGGATCGGTACCTGAGAGGGCAAGCGTGTGAGATCGGAAACAGATAGGCGGCGTGGGAGGCCGTGGTAGCGGAGAGTGGCGGTGTAGGCAGAGGCGGACTGAGCCACGACAATATCAAAGAGAGAGGAGTCGTTAGGTGCGAAGAAGGTGAAGGAAGCGTTGTTGGCGGCGGTGAGGAGATCGAGTTGGAGGTCGGAAGTGGTTATGGCGTTGGAAAAGAGGTTGTAACCTCGAGCTCTGACAATGGTATGCATTGCATCGAGTTCTTGCGTTGGAATGGAAGTGACAATGGAGTTTTCCGAGAAGAAAATGGATAGTATGAGGAAAGTAACATAGCTATGAAGTCTGATCTTGACGCGGAATTGAATCGCCATTGACGAGAGCTTCAAGAATCAAGAATGAAAGTCCTGTTGTTCTGCAACTTTTAATTTTAGTTCTTAATAATAAAAAGAATTGAAATTAAAATGGATTCTTATTGATTTCTTTTAATTATTATTTTACATTAAAAGTTACAACCTTTTTCAATATAACTTGCAAATATTTTCAAGTTTTGTCTGCCTACTAAAATTGTTGAACAATTTCTAATTTAAAAATAATTATTGGAGTAATATTACGTAGATTTCTGTAATATAGTTGCAGTCATTAACTCATTTATAGAGTTACTGAGCTCATACGGATGTGGATTTTAGGAGTTGTAGATAATAGTTTGTCTGGAGGTAGATTTTGATAGAGAGTTGCACGTGCACTTATATATACACACGTAATACAATTTTTATATTAAAATTACATTTCCTTTGTACATAATCTCTCATTTTCATTAATATTTGTCACTTTGTCTATTTTAATTATTTTGTTTTGAAAGTTTTTTTTTAATATTTAAATTATTTAAATAATGTTAAAATTTCTATTTTGCAAGTGCATTCAACTATGTGATATTTATCGATTGAATAATTATTATCAATTTATTAGGGTTATTCATTTGTTAGATTATTATTGGTTCAAACACTATTATTTTGATGCATTTGTTTATATTAATGATTGTATTTTCAAACGTCTTTAATCTATGTAAAATGATTTGTCTAATATCTTTCGAGATAACTTTAATCAAAACTAAATTTTATATTATCTCGTTATAAATAGAAACTTTATTAATTTAAAATTAAAGTTATAAATTTATTGTTTAAAAAATATTAATGTAACATGACATAAAATATTGTTATAAATAAAAATTTTATCAATTCAAAGTTATAATAGCCGTAAAACAGAAATGGTAAAAATAGTGTGAGTCGGGTAGTATCATAATTTCCATGTTATGTGTTTTTAACGAAAGTAACATATTTTTTGAAAATTTTAGAAATATATTTACGTTTTCCGTTTGAAGTTATTTGAGTGGTTGAAATGAAGACTTATTTGAATGATTACAAATGATGAGTTATTTGAGTGGTTACAGTAACTCATTTGATGTAGTTTTTATAAAGATTTATAAATTTCCATTTTCTAAATTCATTTAAATCCTAAAATTTTTGTTTGAATTAAAATTAAACATTATAAAATTTAAGCATAATAATAAAATTGGAAAGTTGGATTAATATTGAACATTTCAAAATTAAAGACTAAAATAGAATAAAATTTAATGTCTTAAAACAAAAATTGTATTTTAATCAAATACTACTTGGATCCAATAGAATTCTTCATCCTCTTGTAGAGCCTCTATAGCAAGTACACGTGCTAATAAGTTTTTTCTTACGTGTTAAAAATTTATCTCACATTAAAAAAATTATAATAATAATAATCAAAGCAATATAATGTAGATTACTTATTTCGTTATCCATTAATTTTGCCATTCATACTTTCTAACATGATCCAAAATATCATAAATTAAAACAGATATTCGATTCAATAACAATTTAACTGGATAATGACAAACTGTTTTATTGTGGAAAATAGTATTTTACTCAATTTATAAAGTGTCATTCACGTCGAAAGAGTCAACGTGACAATTTATAAATATATAAATAGGTGATTTTTGGCTAGTAGTAAAAATTTTATTTTTTTTTTTTTAAACAAATTTCAAAACTTTAGAGAAAATTAAATATAACAATATTGATTCAATCAATTTACAAGTACCACTCCCCTTGAATTAGATTAACCTAAAACAATACCACCCACTATTTTAGTTCAATCAACTTTAATTTAATTTTAATCAAATAAAATTAATAAGCTTTAATCAAATTAAACTAACTAAAAATAATAGGTAAAATTTTAATCAAATTTATACGGCAAATTTATATTTAAATAAATACACTTTTGGTTTTTAAGTTTGTGATATAGTTTCTATTTAATTCGTAAATTTCAAAATTAAATACTTTTATTCAAGTCATTTTAATCATATTTATTTTAGTTTCAAAAATAATAAAATTCCTAGTGTTTTTTTTTTTGTTTAAGATAATTATTTTACACAATACCCGGATAGTCATGCCCGTCTCTAGGCGTGACACTGGAATACATCTATCAAGGAAGTAGAAACGGAGCACACCTCTCGAGCTCAAGTATTGAACCAATTGCGCCACCCCTTGTGGACATTAATATATATATATATACATATATATATATATATGTGCAGATTATTTTCTTTGATGTATGTTTTTTTTTTTAATATAAAAATCAAATAGAAATTATATAACAAAATTTTGTTTTTTAATATACACAAAAAAAAGATCGTAGATAAATTTTTTTAGCATCAATATGATAATAATTTTAAAATATCATACTTTATGCATTTGTAAAAATATTTGAATTTTAGTTGAAATTTGTTATTTTTTATTGAAATCTATTCATTTTAATTTTGTGAAATTTTATTAGATTAATTTTCTCGTCGAGATCGAAAGAACGGGCGGCGCAAGTGATTTTATTGTTGGGTGTAAATCTAGTTCAACACCAGCTGGAAATCGATATTTGACTCTCAAATTATTTAAGAGTAGTAGTCCGTTTGGCTTGTGGTCCCCCTCCCCTAATTTGTACTAAAAAAAATAAAAAATCCCCTAAAATGTAATTTCTCCTATTGGAATAATAAATAGTACGAGAAAACTAAAAAAATTAAAAAAACAATAAGAAACCGACTTATTCCTCTTTATATGTAATTTGCAAGTAATCGTATATGTTGCGTCCGCCCCTACTATTTACCCTTCGTCTCGCTTTCAACGGCCGTGCTCCTCTCTTATGGCGAATTCAGTTTCCACCTCCAATAATCGAAGATTCCAAACCTTTTTCTTCTCCGATTCTGAGATCGACGTCGCAATACAGCTTATTCACCTCAGCGAAGACGATCTCAGCAGCGACGACAAATCCGTCTCCTCCACCACCGCCAGCGCCACCGCCGCACCTGGATTAGAAGACGACGGCAGCCACACCAGCCGCCGCAGAGTCACTACCACTCTTGTAGAAGACTTCTTCGGAGAAATCGGAGATGAAGCCGCGAATCGGAGGCGGAGGAAGCCGCGGTCGCGCTCTGTTTACGAGATTTACAAATTGACGAAGCCTATAATCTCCGGAGACGGAATCGGAAAGCGGAAATGGAATATGTATACTGATCTCTAACTTTTTTGTTCGTTAATTTTCCTGAAATCGAAATACCTTAGGCCTGCTGCGTGTTTATGTTGCATATTATATATATATACATGAATGTAAATTAAGTTTTAAATCTTCTTCTTCCTTTTTGTAATTTTCGTACAATTTTAATCGTGTTCTCGATTATCGTCTGTGCTCTATTTTGCTTTGCTATTTCTGGATTTCACTTGAAGATGTGGAGAGAAATTAACTGTATGATTAAGGTTTAAATCGTCTTCTTCCTTTTTGTAATTTGTACTCGTGTTCCCGCTAATCGTCTGCTCTATTTTGCTTTTCTATTTCTGGATTTCACTTGAAGATGTGGAGAGAAATTAACTGTGTGGTTGAGTATTAAATCGTCTTCTTCCTTTTTTGTAATTTGCGTGCAATTTTACTCATGCTCGCGCTTAATTATCTTCTGTTCTATTTTGCTTTTCCATTTCTGGATTTCACTTGAAGATGTGGAGAGTAATTAACTGCGTGTGTAAACACTGAACATTATATTGCTTTTATTAATTTTGATCCATTCCTAAATCGTAGCTAGTTTTTCAAGAGGAAAATATTATGAACAATCAAAATCAATTGTTAGTTCTTGAACAAAGAGGCTAAATAAAGATGAATACATTTTTTTTTTGGAGTGAGATTTGATTGAATGTTTGATTTCAATTTCCAAAATCAGCTCTCGGATTTCTTAATTAATCAGTTCTTTATTTTCTTCTGGTATGATTTCCTCGCTTATACGCTTTTTTTTTCTTTTTTTTTTTTTCTTTGACGGTTTCGATTCAGTGTTCCACAGTCCAAAGAGGACTTTGTCTTTTTCTTTTATCTTTTGTTTTTTTTTCGTTGTGATAGAAGGATTCGTAAATGGACGATCAAGGAATTTGTCGAACAAGAAATCAATGGCTGACCTGGTTCTGAATTTAAAATTGAATTGACAAAAATATCCCTGATTTATTATTATTATTATTAATTATTTTTATATTGATATGATACTGCTCTTTGTTTTGAATCCCTAGTATTTTGAGAATGTTTTTTTTAATTTATTTAATGAAATGTATTCGAATCGAAACAACCCTATGGTCTTAATTTTCGATTGGGTGTCAAAACTGAATTACATGTCATACGACGAAATAAAAATATATTTATAATTATGTTTTTTAATATATTGATATACTTTATAATTTTAATATATGTTATAAGAAAATTGAATCTACATTTTTTTTTTTTTTAATTGAACTTTGAGTTCAGAGAATTCAAATTGTCCCACTTGATAATCATTTATTATTTTGTTATTTTTTACATTTAATGTTTTTTAAAAACTAAAACGATGTTTGATAACTAATTTGATTTTAAAAAAATCACATTTTATTTTTATTTTTCAGTTATTTCATTGTACTGAAACAAAATCAAACTATTTTGGTGATTTTTCATTTAATATATTATAGTTATAAAATTAATATTTTTAGTTTAGGATTTTTAAAAATAAATAGTTAAAACAATATTAATACTTTATAAGACAATTTCAATTTTTTGAATGTATTTATTTGTTTATAAATTAAATGCATTGTTTAATTTCAAATAAAATCAATTAAAAGTCAATAATAGTATTGGAATAGATATAGATACCTAGAAAAAATTATAAATTTGGTTTTTTAAACATTGTCGATGAAAAATAAATTTAGTCTCTATAATTTTAAAAAATAAAATTTAATCTTGAATTAAGAGCTAAAATTTGAGAACGTGAAGAATCTTAATAGTTTTCTATTAATTAACTTCAAAAAATATATATTTGAAATACAAAATCTCAAAAATTATCCTAACAAATATAACGAATATTCTAAATATCTATTAGCTAAAGAAAGCTAAATTTAACTAATTATGTAAAATATTTCAACAATATTTATTCATAATACCTCTCTAAGTTCAAGCCTACCAACTTGAAAATTATTTTAGTTTTCAAAAATCGTCAAACTAATGTAACAATTTATAATTTCGAATTTTCTAGTATCTTATAATTTTTGAAAAAACAGTATAATATTCTATGTTTTCTATTAACTTTCTACAAATATATAAAGAAAATATCAAATCTAAAAAATTATCTTAACAAATCTAGATAATAACTAATCAATATCATAAAGATCAATGATATATATTTTTAAGGTGGTTTCCCAATTTTTTTTCAAATGAGATCTCAATTAAAAAAAAAAAAAACTTAAAATAATAAATACATTAAAACAATATCATCAACAAAAGTGAAAGTTATGATAATGTTTGTATTGCATTGCAACCAATTGTTCACGTGAGAATGAGAGGTAGAATATAAGTTTAATTAATAGCATGACAATCATCTTCATAATTAGTACGAGGTCTTTTAGATGATATTCAAAAACAAAGGCATGAGAACATATGTGTAAAGTGAAAAATATCATATAAATGTAAAGACTCCCGTGTATAGTAGTTGTCTATAACAAGTGATATTATAGTCATTCTCGTTTGAGTCTCTTGTTGTGATTAAAAACTCTCCTACTGCAAAAAGTGAGTCCAGTCATAAGTCAAATTCGTGATTAAGCCTTCAAAGCAAAAGTGTGTTCTGCTCAAATGTAATTCAGTTAATTATATGATGTACCTCTCAAGGGGAAGCTCGTGATACATAAGAAAAAGAGAGAAAATCATGGGTTTCAATAAGATGACAACCCCTCGATTAATATGAGGCATTTTAAGTGATATTCACAAAACAAGCATTATTATATCAATGTGAAAGATATCATATCGAATAATTATCACTCACAAATAAGAATGTTCATTATTCAAGCATGGATTAGAATTTTAAAAACCTCAATTTAA
>JBBMEG010000005.1:1548569-1564575 GCA_037832605.1 Cyclanthera cordifolia | reverse complement strand
TTATTATTATTATTATTATTATTATTATTATTATTATTATTGTTGGGCCATGCAAGTTAGAATGGTTCTTTGAAGCTTGATTCATTTGATTAGATAACAATAATAGCTGTTAATGATTAATTATATTTTTTAAAGTTAGGTTAGTTTGTAAGTTTACTCTCCAAGTTTATAGTGCTACTCCCAATTTGTGATTTTATTTTTATTTATTTTTTTGGCGGATTTTGCATGTATAGAAAATAAAATAAAATACCCAAAGAAAAATCATGAAGAGCATTTTTTTTTTTTAATAATTACATAAAAAAATGACATAAATGTCTATGCTTCAATCAATTTTCAGTTGATAAATTTAATAAGTTTGATAGGTGTTAGTAATAAATATGAACGAGATATTGTATAAGATTTAATAAATTTAGTATTTGAATATTAGTAGATATTCGATTAGAATATTGTTAAATATTATTTAAAATTTATCAATAAATGTTTGATATTTTATGTATTAGAAAAATGGGAAATTTTTAAATAAAATAAAAACCTTCAAAATCTGATATTCACGTAATATTTCACATTAAAAGATGTTAAAATTAAAATACAATGCCCAAAATTTACTAATTTCCATCTTTTATTATTATATAATTTTTACTAGGTTCTCCAAATTCGAGTCAAGTTCTAACAAATTTTCCCAAAGAACAGTTTTTACGAAATTGTTTTTATTTTTGAATGATGACTTTAGTTTTAAAATTTTCTTTTAAAGAAAAATCATGAAAACCATCTGAATAATTATGAAGAGAAAACAGTAAAATTATTCAAAGTTCGAGGTTTAATTTAGGTTTCTTAATTTCCATATTTGTAAGTGATATTTATTAGAGTTCTAAGGATTAAAAGTTCAAAATTTAGAGGGATACTTTTTTCGATCGATTTTAATTCGATAGCAAAAAGCGAAAGGGAGAGAATTGAATTAATAATAGATAGAGTAATTAACTATTAGTTTAAGAATTTATATTAATAATAGTTGAGATAATTATCTACTCGTTTGAACTTTATTTCGAGAATTAGTATTACTAGTGACTGAATAATTAGTTTGATGAAAGTTTCTATAAATGGATAAAAACAAATGTTTAAAGCAATTTCAATGTATACCTGGGGAAAGTTTGTATGTGTGTGAGGATTTTGTAAATCATAAGGATCATTTATTGTAATTATCACATTGAAAAATGAATTTCTAACTTTAACATCGATATAGACTAAATATAATTAATAAATATTTAAAAAGAAAGATAATTATATAATCAAGTTTATAGTTTAACCTGGAATTTCATTAGTCAAACTCAAAGCTCGACTAATTAATGTTTGTTAAGCTCGACTAATTAATGTTTGTAATAGATCAAGATCAAGAGATCAAAATTTTAACTACTCATTGACTAAACAAAAAAAAAATCATTACATATACCAACTTTTTATTCACCTACTTAAATTATAGTTAAAAAAAAACCTACATACATATTTTCATTTGTTTTTCAAAAATTTCAATATTACTTATCTTTTCACATTAAATTAATTGGAAAAAAATTATCGAGTCGATAACTACTAATTGAAAATTATCAATTAAATTACTTATTAAACTCTATTAATACAAATTAAACTATTGATTGAAAACTATTAGCTAAACTGATTGGAGCGATTATATTGATCTTTTTTCATAAACGATCTATTTTTTTAGAAATATTTTCAATTTAACTATATATATATATATAATTTTTTTTGCTATACAATAAAAATTACCTAAAATATATGAAGTTTTTTTTTTTCAACCACAGTTGGCAAATGTAAATTTTAGACTAGTATAATACATTCATGATCCTGGACTTGAGGTCATATCAAATAAAATGTTTAATTAATAATTCAATATAAACTTTTTTTTTTTTTGAAGAAATAATTCATTAACCACCAAAACAGGAGCCGAGGCAAACACCTCCTTCAGGAGATGCTCCCCCTATACCATACAATCCTGTTCACTTTCCACAACCTACCTAGATACAAAGATAAAAAGTTAGGCACCACTTTTAGGTTAGCCAACAAGTCTACAACTAGGTTACAAACACGCTTACAAAAAGAAAACGAAACATCATTGAACCGAGGCAACAAAGCAAGAACATCCTCAACAATATTGTTGAGCTCAGAAATGTCTTGGGAAATTCCATTGAAAATGTCCATAAGTTTTTTAGAATCAGATTTCCACCAAGACAAAAGGAAGAGAACCATTCCAAGTATCCAGAATATGTTTCAACACTCTTCCTTCAATGCCAAACCTTCCATCAAAACGACTGACAAAGCTTTAACATCCTTGCGAGCTCCCACCAACAATCCACCCAAGGCCAACGAAACCAGTTCGAGCATTCCATGAGCCATCCACGTTCAATTTCCACTTTCTCACACCGAGGAAGGGATACACACACATCTAGGGAGGCTCCCACCTCATCGAGCGCCAATGGGCAATATAAACTTTATTATTCAATATAAACTATTTTCATTTCATTTCATTTAAAATAAAATCAAAATCATCTAATAAATTCTCCAAAAAATTGGTGAAAAGTATTAAAAGTATTATGATATAGCTCTTGTAGAAGAAATAGAGATGGTAGACAATCGGTAAGAAGATGAAAAAGAAAAACACTCATTTTGATGTTAAATGTTTCATCAAGGAAGTCTTAACCATGCACAAAAATATGTATCCATTCATCTTCCTTTGATATTGATATTGATATTACAAATGTCCACCACCACATTCCGAATGGTTTCTCTGTCCCTACAAAATTTTTCGTTTTTATCGCGGCCGATCGAGGCACGAAGATCGGGTTCTCCCACGAAAAAAAAAAAAAAATCATTTATTTTTTCTTCATTTTTCTAATTAATATTTACAAATGGAAGTTTACAAATAGGGAAAATAATACATTAACAACAACCATATTATGTTTTATTGTTTGGAGGTAATCTTGTTCAACATCATGGTTACTAATTCGATTTTGAAATTGGATATTTGTAATCATCTCCCCAATATTTACTCAGAAAAAAAAAATAAATAACAACAACAACAAGAATACTTAATTGTTGAAGAAAATACTCATTAAAAAAACCGTCTATGTTCCCGTTTAGCTCACGAAGCTTTCTCTCCCTCGAACACTTTCACTTTCTCGGTCTAAATAGAGATTCTTTGTTCTATTAGGAGCAAGTCTCCACGTGACAAAAGAAAATGGATATCTCTAATTGATATAGTTATTAATTTGAAATCTTGTGTGATCCAAATTTTTTTATATGAAATTGAAAATTGGGATATTTGGAAAACTAGCTACTTTTTGAAAATCTAATAAACAAATGTCTACCCTTAAAATAAAGTTTAAATAATTGTCTAAAACTTAAAATTTTGAATTAATTAAATAAATATATAATTCACCATTGTATCTTTATGTAATTGAATTTTTTTTTTATTAGTTAATATAATTTACGAAAAATTACAAAAACAACTTTTAATGTTTGTAACAATTAAGTTCTTAAACTATCAATCTGAGCAATAACCTCTCCTAAAAGAAAAAGTGTTGCAAGTTAATTTTAAGAGATTTTCACTTGTGTGAAAAGGATAAAATCGTCCAAAAAATATTTAATATTTTTTTGTCTCTAAAAGCCTTTAACTAGAAAACTTCATATAATTTCCTACCTCTTGCAAATTTATAATGAAAATTTTGTGAATTAGTAGATTTTTTAAATATGTGTATAGTTGTTAATTGATGAGTCTTTCCACAATCATAATAATTTTTTCAAGAAAATTAAAAAAAAAAGTTAATTATTAAAAAAAAATCGAATCTTTTCTTTTTCTTGACATAAAATATCATTAATTATTAATATAACATGAAAGTAGAAATTTTCAAACGTTACAACTAACAATAACTAATAGAAGAAAAAAAAAATCAAAATTTTAACAATTTCTTCACAAAGAATTACCGATAAGATGTATATTTTTTAATATTTTTTTGTGTTTTTTGTTCAATTTTTTAATTTTAGAAGCTTCTTAGAGAAAATTACTATGATATTAGACTTATTAATTAACAAATATATACATTTAAAAAATTCATTAGTTTATAAAAATTTTATTATAAATATATAAGAGGTAAGAAGTTAAGTATTTTGAGAAAAAAAAAAAAAAAAAAAAAACTAAATCTAGTTTCCAGACCACCAGAACTATATTTTAAGAATTTAAAAACAAAAATCGAAGTTAGAAAACAATTTTTTTTTTTTTAATTTTTTTCGTTGAATTAGTTATACCTACTTCATGAAAATAAAAATAATAATAATGGGCTTGCAAAGCCCAATAACAATGCCAAGCCCAGAGATGTCTAAAACCCGCGTATGTCTCAAAAAATAACGTCTTAGGATAGGTTTCAGCAAACCCAATTAAAATACCAAATGAGAATTAGGGAGAGAATGATTACGAAGCCGAATAATTAATTGTATTTATAATTAAGAGAATGATTATAAGAAAAATTATTAATTGTGTTTGGAGAAGAAAATAATAATAAGAAAAATAAAATAATAAGCAGTAAAAAATAGTTATGAAGCTTTTTTTTTTTGTTTAGTTGCATTAAATTTGACTGATTGAGAGAGATTTATTTCTTCCCAATACATTTTATTTATTTTAGTAATCCCTTGTCAATACATGTGTGAGTTTAAATTAATGTTCAATATATTTATAATAATTAAATTAACATAAAAATGGAAGACATATTTGGCAAACAGGAGTCAAAAGTCTCGAGTGAATTGCTAAAAAATCAAATGATAAACATAAACAAACACACCCCTTTTTCCGATCTACGTATTTGACTATGGGAAAAATTGCAATAAAAGGCAGAAGACGTATTTATTGCTTTCCTCAATTATGTGTATATATATTTCAAAATTAACAAAATTAAATTAGATTGAAAACTAGCCATGCAAGTAAAATTTAAGGTAAAAAAGGGCAAAATTGTCAACTAAGGTAAAAAAGGGCAAATTTGCAATAAAAGATTTTGATCCAATTCTAACAATTAAGGAAAAAGATTCGTATAGATAAAAAAAAAGTTTTTTTATCTTAACAATATTTAAGAAATGTGGATAATAAATACAATATTCTTTGTTGTACTGCCACGTTAACCCTCGAGAAATTTCTTCCCACTCTGACAGCTTAAACGGGAGTGGCCCGTGGGAAAAATAAACATCAATTGGCCCTTATTATTCTTTGTAGCTCTAACCTTCGACTAGCTTATACAGAACTTTGAACAAGCTTACACGCACCTTCGACTGATTTTTGTACCATTGATCCCAATCCCATTAATCAGCCTATGCCTAATATTAAGATTAAGACAAAGAAATGTCAAATAAAAGTATTTATGGTTCCAACAAATGTTGATGGCCCCCTGTCAATTATAAGAGATGTTTATGAAGTTTGGCATATTGGAAAAGTGAAGAGTCTTCTAATATTCATAAGATAGGCGAACTATTCCTTACATTGTTGTTGTGGGTGAAATTATCTTGTAATATCCAGACAAAGCGAAGGCCCTCCCGAAGGGCAACCGAAGGAGTATGACCCCCCCTCCCCCCCTCGAAGGATCAGCAAGGCCTTGGCTGAGCTTTAGACCGGCCGAGCGCTAGATATAGGCCGAGTTCAAGCTGTGGCTGAGCTCCACGCCGAGGTCGGGCCCAATACAAAGTGACGAATGGATACCATCGATAATAGGAGAGCCATGTCGAAAAGTATGGTCAAGTCGAAAAGTTGTAGTAGTTACACTATCGGCTGCTATGAAAGTTATAACGATTCTTATTTATCTCCAAGTCAAATCAAGTGGAACTTTGCTAACGATCTATGTAAGCACATGCTAAAAGCTCTCTCTCTAAACTCTCTCAAAAGACAATAAGACCATGCGGCTTATATCACACCGGTGTGCCTAATTTTCGTTGTTTTGTTGACAAATTTATTATTTAAATTGTACCAATAATTTCAGTTGACTATTTTTTGATATCAACAATCGTTAATTAATTTTAGGAGGAATGTTCTATACAACTCATCATAAAATGTCTCTCCACAGCTAAGAGAACTGCAACCTCATTTCAAAAGTATTCTTTAATAATTTAGCTTTCTTTTTTTTAATTTTTACTTTTTACTTTCGAAAATCCAAATTTCGAGATCGAGCGTACAAACCGGCTCAAAGTTGGATCCTATCCTCGTACAATCAGAAACACAGTCAACAAGTAGAAGTCTATCCATCCAACGGCTAATAAACTTCCATTGAGATCGACGGGTTAAAATATCATCCATCTCAAATGACAGTCTGACACAGATCACGCCCATCGCAGCCGTTCATTATGAAGACTATTTTTCTTATACCCCAAAAAGTCCACCTTCTCCCCCCATCACCCAAAATAACTAAAACCATTTTCATTGCATTCCACTTTCTTCTTCTTCCTCCGTAGATCGCTAAACCGCCCAAACCCACTTTCTCTATTCCGCCGCCGCCGCAGTCCCCATCTCGTTCAATTCTTCCCTTGTAACTGATAATCGACGGCTGTGGGACTCTGTGATTTGTTCGTCTCTAATTTTTTGCTCCGTTCATTTTTGATGATTGAGTTTTGTTGAATGAAATTTCGGCGATGAAGATGATGAACAACGGCTATAACAGTAGCTTCAACAGCAATAGTGTTGGATTGGTGTCGAACGCGGCGGCGACGACGACGACGTCGTCGGCCACGAATACCAGTTCACAATCGCAAGGTCTCAAAACCTATTTTAAAACTCCTGAAGGAAGGTATAAGCTCCATTATGAGAAGACTCATCCTCCTGGCTTTCTCCCCTTTTCCCATGGCAAATCAGTCTCTCAGGTGCTGTTCTTATTCACTTCAATTTTTCGATTCACTTTCTAATTCGATGGTGAAATTGTTCAATCATTCCTATTGTTCCTTGAATTTTTGTGGTTTTCGATTGTTCTTTATATTTTGTTTGGTTCCAATTTTAGGTTAGTCTGGCTCAGCTCAAGGACAAGCCTGCGCAGGCTGGTCCAACTCCGAGCTTGAGTTCTAGTACGAGTGCGAGTAGTGGAGTGAGATATGCGGCTGCAAAGTTCCTTGGGGTTGGGGGTGGAAATGGGGTTCGAGCTACTGGTTTTGCAGGTGGTAATGGCACTGGTAAAGCTGTCAATGGAACTAGTAGGAGTGGTTCACTTGCAGGCTCAAATGGAAGCCACTCTATTCTCAACCCCAACTACGATGGTAAAGGAACTTATTTGATTTTTAATGTCGGAGATACCATTTTCATTGGCGACCTTAATTCACTAGATAAGGTAACCAGCGTATTACAGTATGGAATTTGTGCTATTATGATTGATCAGTGTGTATGTGTTTGGTTTATATGGTGTCTTGGTGGGTTTTTAGGATCCTATAAAGTCCTTGCATTTTAGCAATTCAAATCCTATCTGTCATGCGTTTGATCCTGAAGCTAAGGATGGTCATGACCTACTTATTGGATTGAATTCTGGAGATGGTAAATATGACCTTTTTTTTTTCTTCTCTTTTCTTTCTATATATGATTTGTGTTTGATGTTTGATACTGTGTTTGAATTTCTCATTATCTATGCAAACTGTAGTCTACTCAGTTTCTTTAAGACAGCAATTACAAGATGTTGGGAAGAAGCTTGCCGGAGCCCAACATTATAACAAAGAGGGCACTGTCAATAACAGGCAAGAGCATTAGCCATATATATTTCTTAAGTTGTCCATTTTCTTCAACTATGTAGTCTGATTCCTTAGTGTGAAATGAGGATTTTCTGAACATCCTTGTCCATTCTACCTTATGAGTTACACCTCTTTTATGTGAGCTACAGCTACTTCTCATTCAGTTTCAAAGATCAAATTAGTCTCTTTGAAAGCTCGGTTTTTATTAAAATAAAACTAGGATTTTTTTAATAGTAATTTTCTCTCTTTGAAAGCTCGGTTTTTATCAAACCAAGATAGTTGCGATTGCGAATGACGCAAAACTGAGTTTGTCTCATTGAATCTAGCATCTACCTAGTCTCATAAGTTAGAAAAAGGTCCGTAAGATACTGATCTATTTCTCTCTTTTTATTTTATAGGAAAATGAACTTTTCATTGACGTGTGAAAAATTACAAAATGGCCTATTGAACTAAAAACTATGCACTGTGATATCATTGTGGTTACCTTATTGTTGCTTTAGTTATGCTTTATGTAACATACAACACAGGCCCACATCAAAACTTTATGAAAAGGCTGTTAAGATTTTGATGCACTCCTCTCTTATTGTCTCTGATGATTCCGGGTTATGTATGTGATTACTGATATCAGTTTGAATCTTGATTTGTTGGCAGTCGTTGTACTAGCATTGCATGGATTCCAAAAACTGATGGTGCTTTTGTTGTTGCACATGCTGATGGCAATTTGTATGTCTATGAAAAGGCAAGCTTGTTTTGATAAATGTCCCTATCTCTTCCTGCTATCGTTGATTTATTAATTTCACAGGATAAATAGAAATGCTAAATTAATTATTTTTCAGAGTAAGGATGGCAGTGTTGACTCTACTTTCCCTGTCATAAAGGATCAAACTCAATTTTCGGTTGCACATGCACGGTCCAGTAAGGTAGTATACATGCATTTATATAATGTTTTAACTATTAAGCTGCACTTGTTCTCAAAAAAAAAAAAAAAAAAATCTTCTGCCATGCTTGGGAATTACTGAATCAAATTTTGCTCAGCACATCAAAATTAATTTGCAGAAAACTGAAAAATGTATTTCTTTTCCATTTGGTTTTAGCTTTTAGATCAGAAACATCATGTCTATCCCACTCAATTTGCAATGAATTAAGATCACTGTTGTTTGACTGTAACCCGGTTAAGAAGTTTCATTTATACATCTTACGTTTTTGTTCGGGTGGTGGGTTGTTATTTTCTCATTATTATAGGGCTTGAAATGACTGCATATTTTACTTCAAGTTTAGAAACTGTATGGAAAAAACAGATAGAAAAGTTGTACTGGTTTTATTATTTTTCTAACCAGAAAAAAACTTAATGAATGGTGTCCAAAATCGTTAAAATTGTAATCAAGTCATTTGTGGCTTTATTATTTGTAGAAAAGTACTGAGGTTGGCTTGCAAGAAAGATCTCTTATTTAATTGTAAATTGGAATCTGTTTGCTGTTTAACACTTTGTTTTGTTTGTTTATTGGAGTTTCTTGTTATCTAGACTGGACAACGATATTCTCAAAGAATGCTATTTAATTTTAGAGTTTTGTTTCATGGACAGTTTTGCAACTTCCTTCTCATTTGACTTTAAGCTTATATGTAGTTTTTATTCTATGGTCACAAGTAGATTTCTTTCTATATAAACGCTCTTGAATGATAAAAGAAATAATGTACTGTTAAGAACTGTAAAAGAAAAAAAAGGCATGTCTTCGATTTATCAATGTTTTATGTATAAAATTAAAATAATGATCATTCATCAATTTTGTATGATAGGTACCAATTCCAATAAATTTCATCCCTATTCCCTTTTCTACTGTTTGTCCAACTTATTACCATTTCTAAAGATAAATTTAACACATTCTGTCATTCAAATCTCTTGGTTTATTGACATTTGATGTCTGCTTGTGATTTCTTCCTTGGGAATTAATAAAACGGTTTCATCAACAGTTCTTGTAATTAGATGCATCAAATGTCCTGTTTTATGTGTTTTTTAATTTAATATTTGGCAGAGTAATCCAATTGCTAGATGGCATATTTGCCAAGGTTCAATCAACAACGTGGCTTTCTCAAATGATGGGGTATATTTGGCTACTGTTGGTAGAGATGGTACCTTCTTAAGTACTGCCCTCACGATTTGATACCGAATTAAAATAAAAAATTTATCCTAATTTTCTGATTTGTTTGTAGGATATTTACGGGTGTTTGACTATTTGAAAGAGCAATTGATATGTGGCGGCAAAAGTTATTATGGTGCTCTTCTATGTTGTACATGGAGGTATGTGCATTCTGGTACATATTTTTGTTGCATTAGAAATATATTTCCTCATTCTTCTTCAAGAGATATACACACACACACATACATACATATATCTGCTAAACGATCGAAAAGGTTGTAAAAATCCTTTTACTTTTATTTCTCAGCGGGGATGGAAAATATATTTTAACTGGTGGTGAAGACGATCTTGTTACAGTATGGAGCATCGAAGATAGGAAGGTGGTAGCATGGGGCGAGGGACATAATTCATGGGTAAAAAGTTCCTCAAGAATTTTAATATCCGCTCGTATATTTTGTAAAGCAAGTTTTGTATTTTCCTATAACTACAAATGAGCCTCCTTTGATCAGTGGAGGACCATGATAAGACTCTTGCTATGATCTCTTTCTTCCTTGGTGATAATAGTCTCATCTTGGCCATGATCTCCTGAGAAGAAAAGCTAGAGCAAAACAGTAACCTAATAAATCATTAACCAAACCAAAAGCTTAAGCTGATAGGTTGAGATAAATTAAGTTATATCAACAAACAGTCAATATATGTATTTTACATTATATTTCAATGCTTGCTTCAATTTACACAAGTAATTGTACTTTTCTGTTTTAAAAATTGGCAAAAGTTATTGTGTGCCCAGTAGCAATCAAACAAGAATTCCTGTCACCTTATAGCACTGCATTGTCACTCTATAGCCTCATAAGATGATTATTGGATTTTAGTGTCAAGTGGTGTGGACTTTCTTACTTCAGGTCAGTGGTGTGGCTTTTGATTCATATTGGTCATCGCCAGCTTCAGATGACACGGAAGAAAATGTTGTTTACCGGTTTGGTTCAGTTGGTCAGGTAATTTCTATACCTTCAGTATGCCCCTTGCTTATCGTCGTAATTGGTAAAAACAAAATGTCACGCAAAAAAAAAATTGAATGATTACATAGAGCCTTACCAATCAGCTAACTGAAGTGAAATATGAGGTTGCATTCAAGTGAAAAAATCGAACTAATGTCATGATCTGTTATGAAAGTACTTTTTATAGTTTCATTCCCATGATCCCATCCACAATTTGCTTTCTTTTTACTTCTAGAGAGATTATGAAAGCTTGGGTATAAAAATATGTTATGACATCAATAATACTTCCTCTCTCCGTTGGTTGGCGGAACCAAGCACTGATTTTATGAAGTCATTTTCTCCTTTGGTTGGAGGTTGGCTCTACGGTAGTCTTTTATTCTACCTTTTTGCGATTATGAGCTTTGCTTGATCCTCTTGAATTGTAGTTTTTTTCTTTAGTTAGTACTTGGACTTTGTGTTAAGTCACGTTAAACTATCAATTAATCCAAAGATTTAAGCTGATAAGTTGAAGTAAATTTAATTATATCAACTAATACTTACCCTTACTTGTAGACTTAGAAATTTTTATCAATGTCGTGTAAGTGGAATTAATTTAAAATGGGGAGGAAACACGGGGAGGAAACACCATGGTAGAGATTCAAACTTAAGACCTCCTGTTCTGATACTATGTTGAAGTCATGTTGAACTCCAATCATCCCAAAAGTTTAAGTTGATAGGTTGGGATAAATTTAATTATATCAACTTACGCTTTGTTTTTTGGGTTTGTTTCTTTGTACCTCCTTGCAAGTTCTTTCAATTTTATTAGATAAAAGCTTGGTTTCTCTATTAAAAAAAAAGCTCTTGGACTCATCTTTCTCATTTGCATGACCCAATCTCTCTCTCTCTCTTTCTCAAATATAATTTAGAAGGAATGTGCCTTTGTACAGGACACACAATTGCTCTTATGGGACTTGTCAATGGATGAGATTGTGGTTCCCCTTCGGCGGTGCCCTCCTGGTGGATCCCCGACATTTAGCACTGGCAGCCAGTCGGCTCATTGGGATAGCATTATGCCATTAGGCACTCTTCAGCCTGCTCCATGCATGAGGGATGTTCCTAAACTTTCTCCAGTAGTAGCTCACCGTGTCCATACCGAACCCTTGTCTGGCTTAATATTTACCCAAGAGTCTATTCTCACAGCATGCCGAGAAGGACATGTGAAGATTTGGATGAGACCGTCCTCAGAGATCCAATCGAGCAACTCAGAATCCCTCGCCAGTTCTAGCACAATGGCAGGTACCAAAGTTGGCTCCTCTAGTTTGAAGTAGCGATTGAAAATGCAGTTTCGACATACTGGAATCTCACTTGTACATGATTACGCCGTTCCACCCACTTGGGTCCTGCTATTTGGCGAGTGGTGATGGGGCAGTTTTTTGAGGTTTTCCTTTCTTATTATAGAGATTAGGAATGAGTATTACGTTTGCTCAGCATATTAACTCGTTGCGAATTTGCAGCGGTATTAACCAGTGGCTCTGCTTTTAAACTCTTGTTTGACATATAAATATGCCATAGAAAATGCACAGGTTTACATTGTTACACTTATCAGGCACGCCTTGTTAGCTCGTAAGGCCCATAACCTTGAAGTAATGGGTTGAAATCCTGTTTCTGCAAAAAAATATAAATTCACGTAATTTTGGTTTATCGTATAATAGGCAGGGGAGCAGGGACGATGAAAATAAGTTTATCGAGCGAAAACTAAAGGTATATCAGTGTGATGGAGTTGCCTCCTACTAATGTATTTTGGTTGCTATTGTAGTTGCTGATCTTTTGTATGTCATTATTTTCAAAATTTAAATTTTGTTCTAATGATTATAAGAGTACTGATAGCTATATGGTTGAATTGCATTCTGAAATTTGTCAGTTTCATATGTTTAAGTCTTGTAATTTTCAACATGCAGATGTATCATTGGTTCATGTTATAGTTGATGTTTGAACATTGAAATCGTGGATATATTATTGTAAACAAAATGTGATTCCTCTTTGGATTCATTTGGCCTAAACTAATAACTTTTATTTATTTATTTACTTATTATTATTTTTATTATTATTTAGTTCTCACTTATCTAGTTAGGGTGTTTGTTATAAGATTTTAAATTAGTATTTACTAAATACTCTTTAAAAAATTACATACAAATGAGATTTTGACTGCAATTATTACTTTTAAATATTTAAAATAAAATTTCATTCTAAATATTAATTTTAAATACTTATACAAATAAGTTTTCTTTGTAATTATTATTTCTAAATACTTAACAAAAATTTTCATTCTAAATTATAATTTTAAATAATCTTAAAAATTATATTCAAACGAGCTTTTAATTGCAATCATTACTTCTACATTTAAATAAGTATTTGAATCCAATCATTACTTCTAAATATTCAAAATAACTTCTTATTCCAGATACTACTTCTAAATAGTCTTAAAATTTCAATCCAAACATCCCTAAGGGTCTACTTGCTCTTTAAGATGATGTCTTTTCTAGGTTCACCATTTTTTAATCGACTATAAATTTTATTTTTATTTAATTAAATACTAGTTTGAATTTATGGATTTTGATACTACATTATAAAATGTAGACATTCATCTCAAAATTAATTAGTAATAAGAGTAGTCCAACCATATTATAAAAATGAAAAAAAAAAAAAAAAAAAAAACCTTCATTAGAACTTATTCTTTCTCAAGTTTCTAAAAGTCACATTTTTATTCTCCCAAAACTATTTTTTACTTATATCATACTCATTATTTTATTTTATTTTTTTCATTATGGTTCTCTTCATCCCAAACATAATTAATCATTTTTCTCATAATCATTCTCTTAACCACAAACAAAATTAATCATTTTTTCCATAACAATTCTCTTTCTTATTCTTCCTTTAATTTTCATTCTTCTCGTAATCATTCTCGTTTTCTTTGTCCCAAACATACCGTTGATCAAAAACTTTATCAATTGAACTCTTCAACGAAGAAAGAAGATTTCAAACGTATTTAGGTCATACAGAAAATGTCCATAGTGGAGAATGTGTTCGCAAATCACATCAATGTCAAAGTTCTTCCTAACGATTTTGGACATTATCTTATCAAATCTATCAAAAACAATCACACTTTCTTTTGTCAAATCTGTATCTTTAAATAGATTGGATACTCCAAAATGACTGTATTTTATAAGTCATTTGCTAAAGAAAAATGCAATCCTTTTTAGGATAAATTGTGACTAATCAAATCTAAAAAATAATTGTAAATATAGTTATTTTTCAAAAAAATAACAAAGATAGTCACTGTATTAATAATTATTATTACATTTTTTTTATAATATAATATTTATAGTGCATTATTAATATGAAAATATTTTAAAAGTTGACTACATTCGTAATTATTTTGTGGAAATAGCACTATATATATATATATATATATATATATATATATTTATTTTTTTTAATATAGAGTCTACAAATAAAATCATATGAGCTAAAACATTTAATTCGATAATATAACATCATTATAAGAAGATTTGCTTAAGATTATGGATGATAAAGGGATTTTCAAAACAATAGGGAAAATAGATTTGGAAGGAGGGCTTTCATTTTATAAAAAGGGTGTTTTATATAATAGCGGAGAATTCTAGATCATTATCTTTATTCTAAATGGTTAAAGAATATTCTAAATTATATAAATTTATGTAAGATTGATGAGAGAATTCTAAAAAAAATTGGCTAAGATTAGTGAAAAATGATCTAAAACATGCACATTATTTAAAGTAAAGCTATGACAAAATTGTGGTCACATGATTGGAGCTCAAGTTTATGTGCACTATCAATAAATGATTGGTCATTGTTGACAAATCATCTCAAAATATCTAGAGACATCCAACATCTAAGTGAGTAAGTGATGTGAGATAAAATAGAGAAAATTTCTCTTTATAAGAGAGTTTGGTGTTATTTTTATTGTGAAATTTGTTGGAAAAACCTTCCCTAATTAGCGCACGAATAAGCATAAAATAACTGAGAAATTAAAAGGAAAACAATAAAAGAAAATACAAGAATTTACGAGAAGCAAAACCACGGACAGATAGAACTTCCACTATGTGAAAATTGCTACAATCACACAATATTCTCTCCCCACCCCAGTTATATAAACACTCTCTTCAAAACTTATACTACTCACACATTTTGCCACACTCACTCACCAGAGAATACAAGAGGAATTTCACTAGATTCGCGCACCAAGCTTAAAGTGCTTCTAACGGGTATGCCTTGAATCTAAGGTTTCATGCTCGAGTACACCACTTCCTTTTAGGTTTCCGATGTGAGAATATATTCTTCAAATATTTTGTCAAAACACTAAACAAATTCCACACCTTGCTAGATATTTGAAGAATCCACATCTGTTGCTGCAACATTAGTTTTTCTTCTTCGTCACATATCGATATAGCTAGATAAAATTTATGGTGCAACTTTCCAGCAACATTTCTTCTACAAAAAGTCTTTATTCTTCTCTTGATTACAAGAGGACCATTCCTTGAAAAATATGTGACATTGATATGATAATGTCTACTTTGGGCATGCACCCGCATGACCTTGCTTTTGGTTTCACCCAAAAGACCTCATACGAATGAAGATGTTTGTCATCGCTTATATACTCATGATTTTCCCCACAAATGTGAGATACTTTGTTTACATCTCAACACAATTTTTTTTTTATCATTGTCCGTGATTTTTACACTGATTTTTCACGTTAAGTTATTATATGTCATTCTTTTTTTTTCTTTTCATTATTGTCAATCTATTATAACAGGTCATACTCTATTTCATTAAACAATCACAACCTCAAATTCAAATTTAAGGATGTCTAGAAAGCAAAGTCGGCCACTTCTCTAAAATTAAAAGATTCAACGCTCATCGCCGGCCTCAAAACTGAAAAGTAAATAATGAATGGAAATGAGCCAGGGATAAATCACAACAAATTCTCTTTTTTTTTTTTTTCCTTTTTTGAGAATAAATCACAACAAATGAACCATCATCACAAAAAAAAAATACTGACGACCAGATCACCCCGGGTATAGTGTGATTATCTATTTAAAAAAAAAA
>JBBMEG010000005.1:1537673-1548469 GCA_037832605.1 Cyclanthera cordifolia | reverse complement strand
GGCCGGTTTATTAAACCGGCGGGCCAAACGCCGGGTTGGAACCCTTCCCGGCCCAACCCGGCGGGCCAAACGAGCCCTTAGTTCTTATGCATTAAAATCAGTATTTTTATCTTTAAATTTCAGTAATAAGGTGATAATATTTGTTGATTTAGATTATGACTAGACTAATTTTAAATTTTAGTGAAGTGATAATACTTATTTTTCTTAATATTGAAGATATATCTTATCTTTCCCGTTGAAAAATGTTATATTTCTATAAAATATATGAACGAGTTCTTTTCGGATTAATTTGTTATATTTAATTAGTTTTGAAGGGGAATTTGTTAGAGCAGCAAACACTATTAAAACTAAAATTAAGTGTTAATGGATAAAAGTATTTCTTAAGACATACAAAGTCCATGAAATATCATTTTAATTGATGTATTTCTTCTTTGTTCCCTTTTGATTTATAAATTTTTAAAAGTCCAATTTTATTTGCTTTACTTTAAGTTTTATTACATTCTAGTCTCTGAATTAAAAATAATAATAATAATAATAATTCTTAAATTTTGAAAAAATCTTAAAATAAATTTGATTTCAATGTTAATCGAAATTAATTCAACAATGTTAATAATTTTAATACAATGATACATAAAGTCTGAAGATCTTTTCTAAAATCATAGAGAAATATGATACAATTTTTTTAAGGAAAAAAAAAAAAAATCAAAGGACCATTTTTTTTGTAAATTTTTTTTATTTTTAAGATTTAAGAATTGAAACGAAAAAATCTCAAAATTCAAAAAAATAAAATTCAACTTAAAAAATAACTAAAATAAAAATTCAGATAACAAAATAATATTTGACTATAAAATTTAAGCTAAAAATCTACTTTTCCACATAAATTAATCTTAGAAAAATGATTGCAGAAGCAATTGACCAAAACATAATAAATAAATAAATAAATAATAATGTGGTACTCCACATTCTGCCGCACAATAAATTGCCCACCATAGAACCGATAAATTAGGTCAATTTGTGGGTCATGTGGTCCATTGTCCATTAATTACTACAATTCCAAAGTACCCATAGTGTCACTAGAAAAAATTGGGCATACAATTTAAGTTTGAACAAACTACCAAATCTTAAGTTAAACTTACAATTAACTAAAAAAACAAAAAATCGAAATTATTGGTGGTGTAATAATTTTATTGTTTGGTGTTAATTCAATTCGTCACGATTTCGATCTTAAAAATCGTTATTTGACTTGAGTCGTTCTCACGAATTGGGTAAGCCCTTCACATGTATGAGATTTTTCTTGGAGCCCTATGGGCTAGAATTGATTACAACTAGAAACCACTAAACTGGCACCAAACCTCTTTTGACCAATTATGCAGAGATAAAAGTTATGATCAAACCCCTTTTGGTTGTGGGTTTAGCTTAGGATTTTGCAGTCTATATTTTTATGACATGCATATAGAACTCAAAACCACTCTTTAATTCTTAATTTTTATATTCGTATAGGGAGAGGTGAAAAATCTATGTAGCTATTAGTCTTACATTAGAAATGTGAAGATTTTTTAACACGTTTTATATGATATGTACGTTACTTTTCTCATTGTCAATTGGTCTTGAGATTAATAACTCAACATATAATTCAAGATGATGTTTTCTATATGACACCGTCTTGAGGAGACATGTTGAAAAATATTAATCTTATCGTCATTTGTCCCACGTTGAAAATGCGAGAAAGTTTTTATTATTATTACTTTTTTTTTTTTTTTGTATATATAAGTGAATAATTGTAACTTAATAGAATTTAATGGTAAGTATACAAGAGATGAACATTTTTAAATCTTGTAATTTGCAACTTATTTTATCTCATATGTAATAAAAAAACACATGGCTTCCCAAATTTTAAATTTGTGTTTACATCATGTACTCATGTCCCTATCTGTATGTATGTGCTTGCTAGACTAGAAACTCTTCCTTTGAAAATGACTAAATGAAAAGTTTGAATCCCACTAAAATTATATGGTGTGAGTGTTATCAAATGGTGGATAGGGCACTATGTATATATCTATTTCTCTTCTTACTTCTTCTAAATCAACATTGTGAATGGTGCAATGTGTCAACCACAAATTTTATCTTCCCACTATAATTTTTGTCAAATTTTAATTAGTTTAACCTATCATTTAATCCAAAACTACAATATTATCAAAACAATTCATTTCAAAACAGCATTAGATTATATGAAATTAACCATTTAATTTTGTTAACATCACATACAAACCATCATCAGTTTTGTGATAGATGTTGTTAGGTATCATGTGTCATAATAACCTAATACTTTGTAATTAAATATCATTTATTATATTCACTTGTAATTAATAAAACCTTCTTAATTATTATTATTTAATTTCACCTTATCTAAATCAAATATTTTAATTGAATTAATGGCATTAAATTCTTTATTAATTCTTGTTATTTAATTTCATATTACTCAAAACCAAACGATGTTAAACTCTTAGTTGTAGTTACACTTAGACAAATATTTTGGAATACAAATAAACATATGTCCAAGTGAATAACCTACAGACGTTTATAATATATGAACCATGACTTGAACGTCTGATTGTAGTAATACTGGTGGTACAACTCGCTTTCTAATATTACAAATCATCTGATTTTAGTAAATATATAGTGATTTGAAAACCACGTATAAATAGCCTCTTAAATTTTGTACTCCCTAAATTTTTTTTTCCATATTTAAAATATATATCTTTTATAATATAAACTAAAATGTTATCATGTTTATCTATTTAAGTTTATAGTGAGAATTAAAAATACATTACAATTTTAGGATAAGAGAACTATACGTCAAAGTATGAAAAAGAAAAAATAAAAATAAAAAAAAAATGAACCAAGTTGTTGCTCTAACACATCATGTTGGATAAGTGGGTGATTCAATAAGAAAGTTAGATTTTAATTTAAAATTTTAAGACTTTTTTACATTAATGTAATTCGGAGAAATATAAATTTTAGTTTTTGTGATTTGAAAAAATTGAATGTATTTTTTATGGTTTAATAAAACTACAAATAATTGATATTAGTTGGCCAATCAAGTACTTAGATTAAAATTCTATTATTTATTTTTTTTGAGATATTTTAAATTCTATTATATGAATTATTTGTTTGTTTATTTTTATTTAATCAATTATTTATTTCACGTTCTTTTATCAAACACGTAAATAATTATGTTCTACCTATTTTATCATCAACAATTAGAAATTATATATATAATATTTTAGATTTTATCAAATCTTAAACATTAAATTTTAATTTTTTAAACCATAAAAAATAAATTAAAAAATTTTTCAAATCATAAAAATAAAAATTTAGATTTTTAAAACATAAAAATAAATTCTAATTTTGTTAGGATGGAAACCAAATTTATAGTTTATTTTGGTTAAATTAGCAGCCGAACTCAATTCATGAATACCCATAATTCTTAAGCAACATCCAAAAACACGTGGAGCAATTGGCGGTAATCACATTCAAAACTCCATAGACTCGTCTGCAGGTGATTCTCACTCAGTCCCACTGTGTAGAACCTCTCTTTCTCCCGCGTCTCCCCATCATAACAATCCAAACGGCAACAATACGTACAGTTTACAGAACTTAACAGTGAAAACTATGGAGTAAAACCAAAACTGGACTTACAGTAGAGAGAGAAACTCAAATCTAGAGAGAGAAACACCAAGAACAAGAAAGAAGGCGTGTTTGATTCGGCTGGGAACTTGAAGGCATCAAGAGGTGGCGTGTTTACTTCCTCTGTAGGTTAGCTTGCTTGACGCTAACACTTATCTCTATTTTTCTTTGATTCTTCTTGTTCGTTGTGCGGCGAAGAAACAATCTCTTTCTGATAGTTTTTTTAATGTGTGTGTTGACTGAGGTGGAGTAAATCGATTTCAATACTCGTTTGTGTAGAAGAAAATGGAAATTACGTTTGATGGCGATTTGTATACCTCTGGAAATTGTTACTTTTGTGAAATTCTTTTTGTTTTGAATTAGATTTGAACAATGAGGGGAGTTCGATGTGCGGTGATGGTTGCTTTGTTGGTTCTCGGCGTTTTAGACTCGTTTTCGCTTGCGGCCAATGTGACGTATGATCATCGGGCTTTGGTGATCGACGGTAAGCGGAGAGTGTTGGTTTCTGGATCCATACACTATCCTCGCAGCACTCCTGAGGTTCGAATTCTTCGTTCTTGGAATTTCGGCGTTCTTAAGCTGAGGATTTTCAACATGAATAGGTTTCTGGTGTTTGAAATCTGCAGATGTGGCCGGACCTTATTCAGAAATCTAAGGATGGAGGTTTGGATGTGATTGAGACTTATGTGTTCTGGAATCTACACGAACCGATTCGCAACCAGGTACATTTTTGCGAATTCGTTGATCTGTTTACCGTTGGGTTGTGATTTTCATTTCTCGAAAAAGCTCTGTGATGGATGGACCATGTCTTCTGTTATCACTTTCCTGTCTTCTTACGCTTTCTGGTCTACCTAATAGTGGCAATTATTTCTCTCTTTTTTATGATTATATAAAACTGTTGCGATTTGTTAACCAACAGTATGACTTTGAGGGAAGAAAGGATTTAGTTAAATTCATAAAGCTAGTTGAAGCTGCTGGCCTATATGTACATGTACGAATTGGTCCCTATGTATGCGCAGAATGGAATTACGGGTATATTTCACTATTCCAATTCTCAATTTCTTTCCATTTCCGTCCTCTCTGGATTTCTACCCTTTCCCTTCTGGGCAATGACAATAAATTTTTTTCCCTATGATGTAAAAACAGAGGTTTTCCAGTGTGGTTGCATTTCATACCTGGCATTAAGTTCCGCACAGACAATGAACCATTCAAGGTTATTATAACTTTTACCCTTTGCATACTCTGCTCTTTGCTACCTCAGTGTTTTTGCTTATCTACATAATACGAAAAATACTGGTTTTGTATAGGCTGAAATGAAGCGGTTTACCGCCAAGATTGTTGATGTACTGAAGCAGGAGAAATTATATGCATCCCAGGGCGGACCAGTTATTTTGTCTCAGGTGGATTTCTTGTATTCTGTTCAGTTTTTTCTTCGATCTCCCCTTTTTAACAGAAATGAAAGTATTTCTTTTCGACTACAATTTCAGGGTTTGAATGATAATCGTAAATTTATCATTAGTAGTATTATTCATTTGGATAAAAGTATTTGAATGTTAATGTATAATGGCTGTTTTTATTTGAAAAACAGATTGAAAATGAATATGGAAACGTTCAGTCTTCTTTTGGGTCTGCTGCTAAATCTTATGTTCAATGGGCGGCAACCATGGCTACGTCTTTGAACACGGGAGTTCCTTGGGTTATGTGCAACCAACCTGATGCTCCCGATCCCATTGTGAGGAATCTTTCCTTATCTTGACCATAAATTGTAGACGACAAATCCATCACGGTTTAGTTAAAAATTGCAACTAGGCCGAATTTTAAATTAAGATAAACTTGCCTTATCTTTTTTATAAATTTCCCGTGCTCGTTATGTGGCCCGCAGATTAACACTTGCAATGGATTCTACTGTGATCAATTTACTCCAAATTCTAAGAATAAGCCCAAAATGTGGACTGAGAACTGGAGTGGATGGTTGGTAGATTGTCGTATTTACTGATTCCTTTAATTGTTCATTGTGTCAACGTTTTTCATGTACGCTAGACAGTTAATATGATTTTATCATAGGTTTCTTTCCTTTGGTGGAGCCTCGCCATACAGACCCGTGGAAGATCTTGCATTTGCTGTGGCACGCTTTTACCAGAATGGTGGAACTTTCCAGAATTACTACATGGTACTACATTTGTGATTTATTCACTGTGGTTGATAGTCATTTCACTTGATTTATTGTCGCCTCCTTGAAAAAGTATGAGCTCGTGATTAATGTTATCGGTTTTCTTCATGTTCTTTTATACAGTACCACGGTGGAACAAACTTTGGCCGGAGTACTGGTGGACCGTTTATTACTACTAGTTATGATTATGATGCCCCTATTGATGAGTATGGTATGGTTTCCAGTCTTACAATTATATCTTCAACTTGTGTAAAGAATGAAGAGGCCGGTTATGCTTGCAGTAAATTTGTCAACTTATTCACAAAATGGAAAAAAAATGATACGGATACACGAACTTCCAAATTCGTTACAATTTACTACGTCTCTTCTGTATGATTATTCTTCTATTCTGCAGGGCTGGTAAGGCAACCTAAGTGGGGTCACTTGAGGGAAGTCCATAAAGCTATAAAAATGTGCGAAGAAGCATTAGTGAGCACAGAACCTGCAGTTAGTTCTCTTGGTCAAAACTTGGAGGTAGGTTATTCCGTCAACTGTTTAATTCCAGTGGATAATTTTTGTGGTAATTCTATGTACAATCCATGGCACGTCTTAGAAAGAGAACTATCGGCGATTCTAAGAATAGTAATTTGAAAACGTTACAGCTTACTACAATTGTCTGAGAGTACAGTTTAACTCAGCCTAACCATAACCCTTTGATTGAATGGACGCTAAACCAGTGCCTTTTTGTTCTGGATCGTACCCTACTCTTTCGGCAAACATCATGTACTCGTACACTCCCTTGGAAAATTGTAATCAGTTTACATTTAACCAGTCAAGGAGTTTTTTTTTTAGCATACCATTCAAGGAATATCGAAGGTTAAGTTCGATATATTGTTGTCCGTTCACTCGAAATATTAAATGATCTGGACTTGAACTCATAGGATGAATATTCTTCGCTAATTTGCTCCATAATTATGTATTCACTTGTTTTTTAATCCCTTTTGTATAATATTTGTTATTGCAACAACCGGTGATTACAAAATGTAGAAGTTTTGAAGCAAAGCCAAAATAATCTTTGGTTAGGTGTGTCCCCAATCATAAATGTAAAATGGTGCTCTTACTTAAATAACATAATTCCTTCGTGTGCTATGCATTCAAATGATTAAGATTCTAAAAATGGTTGATTTCAGGCGACAGTTTATAAGTCTGGTTCTCAATGCTCTGCTTTTCTAGCCAACGTGGATGCCCAATCTGATGCGACGGTGACTTTCAATGGAAATTCATATCATTTGCCAGCATGGTCTGTTAGCATCTTGCCAGATTGCAAGAATGTGGTGCTCAATACCGCAAAGGTTACTGTTTTATTCTGAGCAAATGTATTGTCGGAAATTAAAAATCTTATTTATCGCTTATGACCTAGGATTCAGTGTTGTTGGGCAAGTGATTATATCTTGTTAGGTATAATACATGTCCACATATTTCTACATTGGTAATATATTGTTCATTTGGGCATAAGGTTTTATGACTTTGTTTATGGTCATTACCCAAAATGCCACATATAAATAGAGATGTTGTATATCAAACAATGTGGGAATTTGTTCATATTAGCAACATATTTCTTTTCAATTCTACCTCTTTTATTTTCTCTTAGCTGGTCAAATAGTGCCATGAATGAAGTTTACCTCATTTTATAACAGATTAATTCAGTGACAATGAGACCATACTTTTCAAATCAACCTTTGAAAGTCGATGTTAGTACTTCAGAAGCATTTGACTCTGGTTGGAGTTGGATAGATGAACCAGTCGGTATCTCAAAGGATAATTCTTTTGCGAAACTTGGACTTTCAGAACAAATAAATACTACAGCAGATAAAAGTGATTACTTGTGGTATTCTTTAAGGTATGTATGATACTGATTGTTAAAGTTTTGGTTACTTTATTCTAATGTATGGCTGACCAATTTTCGTAAAAGAACTTGTCAACTTTAATCCTAATGGACTGCTGACTATTTGACAGCACTGATATAAATGGTGACGAACCTTTCCTTGAAAATGGATCTGAAACAGTCCTCCGTGTGGATTCCCTTGGCCATGCTCTTCATGTTTTCATAAATAGAAAACTTGCAGGTGATTGGAGTTGATTATCTGTTTCTTTGCATTTGATGAATGGCTTTAAAATTATTCCTGCGTTGTTCCAAACTTGCAATGATGCTTCTTTATAGTTGCTGTTTGAATTTCTTGTTAGGAAGTGGAAGAGGTAGTAGTGATAATGCTAAAGTTTCTTTGGAGATCCCCATCACACTGGTACCTGGGAAAAATACAATTGACCTCCTGAGTTTGACAGTGGGACTTCAGGTTACTGCATGCCAAAAGTATCTTTTGAGAATTTCTTTTGTTGGAAGAATTTTTAAAAATATTTTTAGCTTGTTTTAAAATATTTTTTAACTAACAAACTCTGTAATGCAATGTATCAGAACTACGGAGCTTTTTTTGAGTTGAAAGGTGCCGGGGTTACAGGTCCCGTAAAACTGGAAAGCCAAAAAAATGGCATCACTGTTGATATCTCTTCTGAACAATGGACGTATCAGGTTGGTTTCTTCAAGCATCATGGAGTTGAATTTCTTTACTCTGCCTAATCCAAAAAATAAAAAATGCTTATACTGCTACCACATTCGTGCTTTAATGATTGGTTAAAGTAGTTACTATATGCCCTTTATTATTTTCTTAGTCTCTCTACATCCATCGATTGGCTTAAAGGTGAAGGTCAATTTGTCTATAATTTTCACCTTTGTTTTGTTTATATGGCGGCAGATTGGACTTAAAGGTGAAGATATTGGCCTGTCAAGTGGAAGTTCTTCACAATGGCTTTCACAGCCTAGCTTGCCTAAAAATAAACCTTTGACGTGGTACAAGGTATGGTTCATCTACAAATCAACAAGAATAAGAAAATTGTGACGGTTCGGTTCCTATGAGAGAGTGAGGAGCTCCTGGTTTGGCAATACTCAGTCTAGAATCAGTCGAACCTTTGTCTTTTTCGCCAATACAAGCTCTCAATAGAAGTCGAATAATACGGGGAAATAAAGGGCTTGTGCAAGCAGGACACTCCAAAGTCCAAATTGTAGCTGTGAACTGTGAGAGAGGAAAGATAGCTGAGAAATTTTTTGCAAAATGAGAAGAGCAGCTTTAAAAAAAAATTTAGATGTGATGCTTATCTTAGTCTTAAAAATACTTATGCAAGTTTGTCATGGTCTTGATTTTGATCCGCCAAGTCATTTACGTGCATTATCAGATCGTATATCTTGTC
This sequence comes from Cyclanthera cordifolia, assembly GCA_037832605.1. NCBI lineage: Eukaryota > Viridiplantae > Streptophyta > Magnoliopsida > Cucurbitales > Cucurbitaceae > Cyclanthera > Cyclanthera cordifolia. Next base: position 1,539,330 of record JBBMEG010000005.1, on the reverse strand, counting down.
AGTTGAGCTTAGTACTTGTTAGTCTGTATTGGTTTTTTTTACTCTGATCTGACAAGTATTTTGTCTGTTGAAAGACCACATTCGATGCCCCTGCTGGAAGTCACCCAGTTGCACTAGACTTCACAGGGTTTGGAAAGGGTGAGGCATGGATAAACGGACAAAGTATTGGCCGTTATTGGCCTTCATATATTGCTTCCGGTCATTGCACTGCTTATTGCAGTTACAAAGGAGCTTATAACGCAAACAAATGCCTTAAAAACTGCGGCAAACCATCCCAAACTTTGTAAGTCGTCACAACTTGAGTATTAATGCTTCCATTCACTTCAAATGTCCTTATACTTCCATCTTCCTGATTCTCAGATACCACGTACCTCAATCCTGGTTGAAACCAACCGGCAACACCCTAGTACTTTTTGAGGAAATTGGCAGCGATCCAACTCAATTGTCGTTTGCATCGAAACAGATCGATTCTGTGTGTTCTCATGTTTCCGAGTCCCATCCGCCACCTGTAGATATGTGGAGCTCTGATGACTCGAAACTACAAAAATCAGGACCTGTACTCTCTCTAGAGTGCCCATCTCCCAATCAGGTCATTTCTTCCATTAAGTTCGCTAGCTTTGGCACTCCTCTTGGAACTTGTGGAAGCTATAGACACAGCCTATGCAGCAGCCAAAATGCACTCTCCATTGTACAAAAGGTTTATATTTCCTGATACAATGGAATTTTAATGGCTTTTCTGTTGTATATATTGAACTGATTAATGCTTACTCTTACCCACAGGCTTGCATCGGATCGAAAAGTTGTAGCGTCCAAGTGTCGGTAAAAGCGTTCGGCGATCCATGTAGAGGAAAAACAAAGAGCTTGGCTGTGGAAGCCTCTTGTCAATATCAAGGTACCGTTGATCTTCATTGAGTAAATTTGAAACATTGTCTGTGTAACTAAAGGGAGAGAACTTATTTGAAAAATAGTAAAAGAAAGAAAGAAATAAAAGGACATTTAAATTGAAGAAGAATGGCCAGAATTTATGTGCATTAGGCCAAATTAGGAAAAATAGATCAATAATTCTTGCAATAGGCAAAATTACTAGTCAAAATGGGTCCCATTTTAAAATTCTGTTGTCCATTTTCAAACTATTTGATGAAAAGAGTCTTTTCAAATGTTAATAATTTTGGTTCTTTTGAACCGGATTGGCCTTCCAGACCAACACAATGGGTCAGTTAAACCAGGTGTGTTCCTTCTGCGTCTCTCATATCAGTTCGTTTATTTGCTCGGTTTCTTTGCTGATTTTGTTTATGTGCTGGGTTGTGTTGCTTACAATTACGGCTTTTGATTTTATTGTCGGGTTGTTTCGTTTTTGTTTGGTGGTTGGCACAGAGAGAGTACCATCCCTTAGGAGAGTTGGTTGATAAATGGTCTATTTTTCAGCTTTTAGTTCGATCGTTCCAGGACAAAGATGGATCTTTCGCGGGATTCACATTTTTCTCTATTACTTTGGTGGATCGCATACCTCAGTTGTCTATACGAATTTAGGATTATTCTCCAAAGTTCATTGAAAGTTGACTATTATCAATGCGTTGACTATTGATAAGGATGACAACCCTACCCGAATCTCCACATTGATATGATATTGTCCACTTTGGGCATACACCCGCATGGC
>JBBMEG010000005.1:1505867-1537573 GCA_037832605.1 Cyclanthera cordifolia | reverse complement strand
TGTTTGTCATCACTTATATACCCATGATCCTCCCCTCTTCTAACCAATGTGGGATACTTTGTTTGCATCCCAACAACTATGTCTATATGATCTTTTTGGTTGGATTCTTCCAGTTTAGCTAAGGCTACGGTTCATATTATTTATACGTTGAATTAAGTATAACTTCATTTCTAATTGTCTCAAGGGGTGCCACCTTTTGACATGTGGTCTAGGGCCTACTCGAGTGTAGGTGTGTTACCGTGATTGTAGTTTCTGCTTGTTTTGGTTTAATGAAGTTTGCTTTGAGGAAAAAAAAACCCACATAGGGTGCATTTGGCTACGTCAGAAGAAAAAGGAAGGTAAGTGTTAGTAAGTATATGTTTTGGTGTCGGATTGGGAAGGACAAAAATTAATGTGATGTGCGAAGATTGTTTTCTTATATAAAAAATTGAAGATAATTAATATAATAAGTATAGTTAATTAGAAAAGAGAAATGAAAAAAAGTACATTGGACTATGCGTTGGGTTATGGTGATTAGTGTAACCCACCCTAACCTGGTCCTAACTCACCCTAACTTAATCCCGAGACAGATTTTTTTTTTTTTTTTTTTAATGTTAACAAACCAAAGATAATGACAAATAATTTCAAAAAATAATAATAATTAAATTACAATTTGTTTATTTGAAACAAATAAACATGGAATAAATGGTTATCTACAAATAATTACTTTTAGTTCAATAATAGCAAATTGTCATTTGAGCTCTACTTTTGACAGTTATTTACAAAGAATTTGAAACAATAGAAACTAACAAACAATATTTTTATAATAGAAAAATACTTTTTTTCTTAGTTAGAATTTGATGATGTTTCTAAGCAACAAGAATAACAACAAAATTGGCTAATAATCACTACTAATTTTAGATGTTTTGATTTTCTTGCTTTTAATTAATTATTTCCTTACTTTTACTTCATAGTAACTTAACTCATTTTATGAGAATCTCGAGTCGAAGAGCAAGAGTACACATAATAGGTAGAATTGTATAAAAAGGCATGAAAAAGATAAATACATTCAGCTTAGCTTATCATGTATACCAAACTTAATTTAATTTAACATGTTCATCAAATAACGATTAGTTTAATTTAATTCAACTTACAAAAATATGCCCATCAAATACAATTTAATTTAACTCTATAGCAATTTAATATTCAGATTAAGTTAATCATAATTCTTATACTCTTCTTATTTTTGTTTTTGTTTTTTTTGAAAAAAATTGTTTATTTCAATACTAATTTGACTATTATATTGTGTTGGACCACACCATCATGATACAAAAGTCAACCCAAAAATTTAATAACTATAAGATTGTTTTTTGAGAACCGTTTTAAACCATGTAACTATCATCAAACTGCTCAACTCACATTAATAATGCATCTGATCTTTATTCGAGTTTTTTTTTTTTTTTTTACTCAAAAAGAGAAAAGATAAACATAATATAACAAGCTTTTAATAATGAGTATTGAATTTATAACATTTTAGTTACTAGATAATGTTATTATAATTATGCTCCTTTCTAAAATCTACATAATTAATTAAAATATACAAATAATTTATTTTTAGTTTAAATTCTTTCTAAAGTGAGATTGACAGGGAACGTAAAATTGAATTGAAACATAACCAATAACAAATTAACAGGCTAGCGCAAATAAGTTAAACAGTCATTTAAATAATAAAAAATAAATAGAAATATGTAAACATATATAACTTTACTTCTTTTATTTTCCTTTAGGGAGAAAGTAAGGAAATTAATCATTACCAGACAAATAGTGACTTCAACCCATTATTTCTTCTTCAAGACGGTATGAATGCAAGTGGTTTTCATTACTCAGCCACCAACAAACTAATTATATTTATTTCCCAAAAAAAATAATAATAATAAAATAACAGTATTCACAGTTTTCAAACCTTTCTTTTATTATTATTTTCTAATAGATTCCAAACTCATTCAGCCACATATAAAAATAGAACTTCGAAAGGTGCGATTAAATCATACACTCATATCTCAGCTCTTATCAAGCTCACCAATTTGAATTTCATTTAGAAAATTTAAAAATATAAAAATTGATTTACCAAAACCATATTTCAACCAAATAACTCACAAATAGGTCTCGAACTTCGGATGTTAAATGAGCATATTTTTCGAACTCAAGCCTTCACCAACCAATTGTGTCATCCTTTGAGACATTTCAACCAAATAACTACTAAGCATGATTTAAATTTTCAAAGAAAATGACTAATAAATTCATACACTTAATTAAAAAACCATGCATGAAACTTAATAATTGTATCTGTCTTGTTTATATACTTTAAAATGTTTTAGAATTTTAGCTTGAATTATATTATTAAATATTTAAATTAAATCAATAACATGACTATTATTCATAATCATTTATTTTCAATTTAATATTATTCATAATCATTTATTTTCAATTTAATATGGATGTTCCTCTTAGCTATATTATAAATCAATATTTAAAGTTTAAACTTACTATTTTAATAATGATGATTTAAATGCAGGTGCGATGAGGGTGAAAATGTCAAAGACACAATCTCCATCCTCATGAGTTAGCTTTTACATCATTAAATGTTTAGATTTTCTCTAAATCAGTTTGCAAAATAATTAACAAATATCACTTTTTTTTTTTTTTTTTGAGATAAATATTTTACACTATATCCGGGTAACTATGTTCGTCCCTAGGCTCGACACTGAAATACATCAAGAAGTGGACACTACAAATTATTGTCACAAATAGGTTTCGAACATAAAATTTTGAGCGAGCACATCGATCGAGCTCAATTCTTCAACTACTGGTATAACAGCTTACACATAGCTGGCATTAAGTTGTTTCTTAACCATCTCACACGTGTATTATAAATAAACATAGTAACTGAAAGATAAAGCACTTTTTTTTCTGCCTCAATTTCTTTTTTCAATTCGAAAATAATCATATTAAATAACACCATCAATTATGTTAAAACGACAAAGTTACCATAAAAATTCAAAATACATATTCAAACCAACAAAATTCTTCTATTATTAACCAAATTAGGAGTGTTTGGTTAAGAATAAACACTACATATCAATAATTATTTCTTCTTGTGTTTTTATAAAAAAAAAAATTGATAAGCATAAAATTTGTACGATAGATAAAGCATAAAAATTGGTAAGCATTAAATAAAAATACTCATAGATAATTTTACCAACAAAAAAATCTTTTATCAAAAGATTGAATATGAAAAAAATAAATAAATAAATAAATAAAAAATGAAGAAAAAAAAATAGAAAAAAAAAAAAAAAAAGCCGTCCTCGTTCCTTACCTAAATGAGAATTCTTGCTTCTAAAAAGGAAACCTAAAAAGAACCAAGGTTTTGAATTTATTCCACGACTAGAAAAGGAAGCAACCAAAACTAGAAAAACCAATTAATAAATTTCATTAAAAAAAAAAGAAGAAAAAAGGAGTGAGTTGCACGTGGAATAGAACCTACTCGAAGCATCGATCTAACGGTCACTAATTGAACACCATAAAAAGATTTAAAATTTAGAAGATGATTCATAAAACCATAACAACAATATATACCCCCACTAAACCAAACTAACTTTTTATTAGTTTCTTAATTAATGCCCACTTAAATTCTCCTCAATTTCAACCCTAATATGTTTTTTTTTTAGTTTTGTCAAAAAAAAAAAAAAACAGTATCTCAACGATATTAGCAAATATTGAAGACTGTGAGATCAAAAAAAAATAATAAAATGAATTAATGGTAATTAAATATTTATTTGAAGATTAATATTAGAGGCGGTTAAATAATTAATTATTTAATTGAGATTAGTGTTTATATTGTTATGTGATAGGTTTGATGTAAAATTTGTTAGAATATTCAAGAAAAATTACTTCACACAACGTTCACCTATTTTAATTATAGCGTTTTCTTATAAATAATTCTTATCTAACAGCTTTTCATGTTAGTGACCTAACTAAATTTACCAACAAATTAATTGAGTCTATTTTGAATTACTAATTGAAGGCTATCAGCTCAACTACAGGTTGAATGTTATCAACTGAATTAATTAAAGTTATCCGTTGCATTTTGAACATTTTATGAAAGATCCATTTTGTTAGTAGTTTATGAAAGATCCATTTTGTTAGTAGGCAGGAAATATTTACAAAATTTTGTCATAAAAAAAAAAAAAAAAAAAAAAAAAGTTTTGCTGCACATGAAAATTTCCAGGATTTCATAAATAACTAATAGTGATTATTTAATATTAAATACAAATCTAAGTGCCTTTACGAGTGATTAATTATTCATTTCTCACAAAATAAATAAAAAAGAAGCATAGCGTTAGAGTTATAGTGGCGTCAGTATCCCACGTCTTCTTTTGCCATAAATATACCGTTGTGGCTTCTTCTTTGTTCTGCAACTTCCAATTCCCAATTCTTTTCTTTTTCTCTGTGGAAAGCTAATCAAAATTTGAATGTTCTTTGTGATTTTTGGCGAGTTTTTCCTTCTGGGTTTCTGCTTTTTCTGAATTTTGACCTAATGGAAAACCAACGAACCATCTCTATTCCTCTCCAAAAGGTTTTCATCATGTTCTCTGTTTTTGCTTTTTTTTTTTTCTTTTCTGGGTAATTTTCTGGAATCTTCCTCATGTTTCCTCACTAAATTTGTTATGGGGTTTTAATTTATCTGATTGTATCTATGTTTCCTTTTTCTAAGCACTGAATTCTCTGGACTTGATGAATCATTATAATTTATGATATAAAGAAGAACATGGAATGACATGAAATTTCTACTCCAGTTTCTGGGTATCTGTCTATTTGAAGTACTTCTCCAGTTCTATTACTCAACAACTTCATCTTTATTTGTTTTCTTAAGATGCTGTGAAATAACCCTGTTTTCTGTTTTCAGTCTGCTCTTTCATCTGCTTGTTTTTGTTCTAATTTTCATCATGTATCCTATTTCTTCTTCCAGGATGAATTCACAGCTAGGATAACTGAGGAGAAACAGCATGATCATCAATGGAAGAAACCGAATCTCGCCCTCGAGATACCGTCTCGAACGCTTGAATCATCCACTCAAGATAATCATGCTATAAAAATGCCTCAAACTTCTAGGAAAGTAAATTTCTTCTTGACATCAAGCCCATCTGATGTGAGAATTAATGGATCTGAATCACCTGGTCCACCTTCGTCAAGAGGCAAATCATCTATAAGAAGTCTATTTCCAAAGTTGAGCTTTATCCATAGAAGTTCTTCAGACATTGAAAAAATTGCCAACCTTGCCCTTGAAGGTTCATCAAATGGGGCACAAGAGAAGACTTCAATATCTAGGTCCTTGTCTCTTACAAAGATATTCACCCCTAGGATAAAAAGAACTTCATCACTACCCGTTACCACCGTTGTCCATTCAAATCCCGAGTCGGCACATGGAGGAAGTAAGCGAGGCGCTACCAACCCAATTGTAAGCTCATTCTTTCATTTTTAAGTTAACCACCAGTCCATCGTGTCATCTACCTAGAAATTATTTTCCTGCAAGTTTCTTTGACATTCAAATGTTGTAGGTCGGGCAGTATGTCTCGTGAGAATAGTCGAGGTGCGTGCAAGCTGGCTCGAACACTTGTAGATATAAAAAAAAAATTAAGTTTTGTGTTTCTGTTTGTATGTTTGGTTATATAGGTGTCCATATTGTCAACGTTCTACATTATGTGTTACTCTGGATTAAGTGTTCTGTCTCTATCAAGACTTAAGCATAGACTTGCATTTGAATTCATTTCCAAATTGTGCACTTTTATCCAATATTTTAGTTTTCTGTAGGGAAAAGGAGCGCAACGACAAATATCTCGCTCTCTTTCGGTCCCCGTGAATGATAAAGAGAGAACCTTGAGGAGGATGGATTCTTTTTTTCGTGTAATTCCTTCGACGCCACTTGTGAAAGGAGGAAGTGGGAAGCTAAATGCAGCCATAGAAGAAGCTGGTATGATTTGATGAAAGAGCATCAAATATTGTAAAATTTCATATTACATATTTTGTTTTTTCTTTTAAGAAATTTGACATTTGATGTTTTACTCTTACTCACATTTAGGGGAAAAGTTCATTTTAAAAACTATGTGATGGGTGTGTGTTTGATGGTTCAGAACCAGATAATGATGGTGAAGATATACCTGAAGAAGAGGCTGTTTGCCGAATCTGTTTGGTCGAACTTTGTGAAGGCGGTGAGACGCTAAAGATGGAATGCAGATGCAAAGGTGAACTTGCTTTGGCTCATAAGGACTGTGCCATCAAATGGTTTAGCATTAAGGGCAACAAGACATGTGATATTTGCAAGGAAGAGGTCAAAAACTTGCCCGTTACTCTGTTACGGATTCAAAGTATTCGAGCTCGAACCACTGGAGCAATCAGAGCTCTGCAGGAAGATGTCAATGGATACAGGTATTTGAGGATTTTTTGAAACCTAACAAAGTTCTTGCTTTGTTCACTTGAAGCTGTATCAGCTTAAGCTTTTGGATTGTTGGTTAATATAATTAAATTTATCACTATCCATCCGCCTAAATTTTTGCTCTTTATCTGATTTTGGTTTTGAACTTGTTCATTGATTAATTAAAATTATCCCTACCCATCAGCTTAATCTTTGGGATTGATTGGTGATTTAATCTAATTCAACATGGTATTAGAGCAATAGATCTTGAGTTCGAGTTTCTTTCTCCCCAATTAATATTGAATTTCACTTACAGATTGACGATTTAACCTAATTCAACCGAACTTTATTTTGATTCTCTAGCTTTTAGAAGTTGAAAATAGTCTAAATTTTCAAATATTTTGTTTTTGTCCTCAAACTTTGTATAAAAAAAACTATATTAGTTCTTGTCCTTACTTTTTCTTTTTTAAATTACTTGAAATAGAAATTTGATTTGTTTTCAGAACCAGCACATACTCATTTGTTTATCTAATCAAAAGATAAACAAATGAATCAACGTTTAAATAGTTAACCTTGTCATCAAAAACTGACATGAAAATTTAGAAGTATACTTGCTGTAAACTTCATGACCTCTCTCTTCTTCTCTTCTGGTTTCAGTAGCAAGAAATTTTGTAACATCAATGTAGGTCGACTTCCGATATCAAACTAAAATTTACAATATGCAAATCTTTTCAGGGTCTGGCAGGAAGTTCCCGTGCTCGTCATCGTGAGCATGCTTGCCTATTTCTGTTTTCTTGAGCAACTTCTGGTAGGTTTTTTCATTGCTACATTTATCTACATTGAATTCTTAGCGCATTCCCTTAGAAAAACGTTTCCGTTTTTCAGGTTGGTAAAATGGGCACGGGCGCGATTGCGATATCCCTGCCTTTTTCTTGTGTACTTGGACTGCTCTCATCAATGACCTCATCAACTATGGGTAGGCAAGCTAATAATGTTGCATAACACTTAGCATTTTTGATATCCTAACCTTGTGAATTATATATAGTGAAGAGAAGATTCGTCTGGGTGTACGCATCATTTCAGTTCGCTCTAGTCGTTCTCTTCGCGCATGTCTTTTTCACCATGGTGAGAACTCTGCACATTACTACTCTCTATTATGCAATTAAGATGCTATTTTCAATCTGGTGTCTCTTTCTATAGGTTGGTATCCAAGCAGTCCTCTCTATTCTTCTGGCAACTTTTACCGGATTTGGTGTGGTGATGAGCGGTACTTCGATTCTAGTTGAGTTCATTAGATGGAGAAGAAGATGGCAAGCTTCATTGGAGCAACATCAATCACAGATGATCATATCACGACCGGGCCAATTTCCCAGAACCTCGAGTGTATGATAAACAAGCTATTCAAGCTTGCGTCGACCCCAACCCGAATCAGAAGATAAAGTTCTAAGCTGTTGCTTGCTCTGTAGATGATTTAGCTAGCTCGATAGGTTATGGTGAACACGTGTAAATGAGAAATTTGTGGTGTTCTTTTACTAGTATTTTCGAGTAAATGAGGAATTAGCTTTAATTGGCCTTCTTCTGTTTTCATGGCTTTTGCAGAAACAAAGTTTGTTCAGTGATGGTTTGGGAGTACACTGAATGAATTTGTGAAAGTTAATGTTATGTAGATTTGTATTGCTCACTTTCTTATGTGAGTGCATTACATAATAAAACCCTGTCTTGTAGCGTAACATTTTTCACTTTTGGGGAAATTGCTATAATTGTCATATGGCTTTGTCAATATTCCCATGTTTGTTTACATATGAACCAATAAAATCCTGATTCTTCGCCTTTTCTCCTTTGTTAAAGCTAGTAAAGGGTGCAGATCGGATCAGATTATAAAGCTTGAGGGCTCTTTGAGATGCTTTCAGGAGAGGAGGAAATTTTCTGGAAACAAAAAGCGAGGGAAGATTGGCTTAAATAGAGGGATAGAAATACAAAATGGTTCCATGCTAAAGCTTCCTAAAGGAAAAAAAGAAATTTCATTGAGAAACTAAAAAACTCGGATGGACGCTAGGTTGAGGGGATCATTAATAGCGCCAAAAATTATTTTATGAACATTTTTTTGTCAAAGGATGGAGACGAGGAGGTGGTCAAGAGGGTCGTTTTTGGAGTTGAGAAAATGGTTGGTGATTCGGACAATTTTCAGCTTCATAAGCCTTATACGAGAGCGGAGATTGATGTTGCGTTCAAACGTCTGAATTTGTTCAAGGCCCTGGGTCCTAACAGGGTTAACTGTTTTTTTCTTAAGAAGTATTGGGGCATTGTGAGAGATGATGTGATGAGGACCTGTTTAGGTATTTTAAATGAAGGGGAACCTCTAGGGGTTCTGAACAACACTCTTATTACCTTAATTCCTAAGGTTACTAAGTCATTGCTAAAGCCATCATTAATCGCCTCTAGTTGATCATGAACAAGATTATTTCTCCTAATCAAGTTGTTTTTGTCCATGATAGGTTAATTACAAATAATGTCATTTTGGGTTTTGAGTGTATACATACCATTAAAAGCAAGAAAAAAGGCAAAGAGGGGTGGGCGGCGCTTAAATTGGATATGAGTTAGGCCTATGATAGAGTTGAATTGAGGTTTATCCTTGAAATGATGGGAAGAATGGGGTTTAGTAGGAAGTGGATCAGCCTCATTGAGAGGTGTATTTCTTCGGTCACTTATGAGATTTTGATTAATGGAAGCCCTTATGGGGAAGTTGTGCCCGAGAGAGATTTAAGACAGGGAGATCCTCTTTTCCGTACTTGTTTCTTATATGTGCTGACGGTTTGTCTTCTCTTCTTAAAAGGGAGAGGCCTCAAAGAGTACAAAAAGTTACAAAATTAATTATCATTGTCCCATGATTTCCCATTTATTTTTTGTTGATGATAGTTTGCTTTTTTTTTCATGGCTTCAACGCGATTGTTTAAAGGTTAAATACATTCTGGCTTGTTATGAAAAGGCTTCGGAGAAGATGATTAACTTTGAAAAGTTTGCGATCCTATTTAGTAGTAATGTCAAAGCTAAGGCCTAGAGATGTATGGGTAATTTGATGGGGTCAGAATTAAGGGGGAGACAAAGAGGTTTTAATTAAAGCAGTAGGTCAGGTCATTCTATCTTATATGATGAGTTGCTTTAAGCTAACTAAAAATTTCAACGATGAGCTTTAAAAAATTTGTTCTAATTTCTGGTGGGGTGAGGACAGTCGTAGGAAATTCCACTAGATGAGCTGGCAAAAGTTAAGTAGTAAGAAGGAGGATGGGGGCTTGGGTTTTCGAGATTTTAATAATTTCAATCAAGTGCTTCTGGCAAAGCAAAGTTGAGGATTTTAAGAGATCCTTATTGTCGTTTAGGTAGAATGTTGGGAAAACAATAACCTTTTGGTGACTTCTTGTTGGCTTCTCTTGGATCTAGGCCATCCTATGCCTGGCGAAGTGTGTTATAGGGTAGGGAGTTGTTCAAGGGGTTTAGGTGGAGGGTGAGAGATGGTAGAAGAATTATTATTGGTAGAGACCCTTGGATTAGTAGAAAAGAAAACCCTTACGCCGATGGGGTTTTGGAGGAGTGGAAGGATCAATGTGTGGCTGAGCTCATTATAGAGAACATGTCCTGGAATGCGGAGCTTATCAATGATATTTTTTGTAAAGATGATGTCAATATTGTTATCAGGAGCCATTTGAGTTTGGCTGAGCGCTCGTATGCTGTCATTTAGAATGAGGATGATAAAGGAATTTTTTCGGTTAAGAGTGCTTATCATTCGGCAATGGGCCTAAATATTTATAAGTCTGCTTCTTCTTCAAACCCAAAAGTGTACTATTTTTTTGGAATAGTTTCTGGAAGGTGGATATTTCTTCTAAATTTAAAGTTGGGGCTTGGAATGTTATTTCTAATGCTATCCCAATTAAGTGCAATATTTATAAGAGAGAAGTTGATATCTTAGCGTCATGTCCAATGTGTGGGAAGATTAGGGAGTCAAATTTGCATGTTATGAGAGATTGTAAATTTTATGTGTTTCCCTGGCTCACAAACTTTAAAATTTTATTTCGTTTGGTGGACAAGGGTGTTGATTTTTGGGATAGCTTATGTTGCACGATCCCAAAAACTGAGAGATTTAAATATATTATTGTAATTTTGGGCTCATGGAACTTCAGGAATCAAGTGATGAACGGGAAGTTGATCCTGAAGTTCAATAATCTCATTTGTTCTACTGATAAAGTCATTTATGATTATTTCTCTGTGCGTGCAGGTTCTGAGGACAAGTATGTAACGCCTTTTTCATCGTTGGATGTGCAGGTAGTTCTCGAGCTTTGAAAAGCGCCTCCTAAGGGGATGTGGAATTTAAATGTCGATGCATCGCTCAATCCTCATTCTGGTGTAGGGGGTATTGGATGGATTATTCGCGATTGGCAAGGAAGAGTGAAGCTGGTTGGATGGAGATTGGGCTTCAGATCAGTGTCTATCAAATCTTTGGAAGGAATGACGATTCGTGAAAGGCTTAAGAGAGTTCAGAGCTTGGATGTTAGGTGGATCCCGCCAATGTTGGTGGAGTCGGATGCTTCAAATGTTGTCAATACTATTTTGGGGACATTGTTGATTTATCTGAATATAACAATGTTGTTGTTGATATTAACTAGTTGAGATCTTCAATTGGAAATGTTTATGTTTGTAAGTGTAGTAGATCTCGTAATAGAGTGGCCGATCTTTTGGATAAGCAAGTTGGGTGTAGTGATTTTGTTGTAAATTTATGTCCTCGTCTATGGAGGAAAACATCTTTTTTTGGAGGGAGTCGCTTCCCCGTCTGTGACTTCCGCTATCGAGGGAGATGTATTTGGTTTGTCCTTGGTTTGAAGCTGCTGTTTTCAAAAATAATAATAATAATAAAATTCCTCATTCTTGGAAGAAAAATAAAAAATTGTTCTAAAATTAATGGGAAAGTGTTTTTTTTTTTTTTTTTTTTGAACTTCTTAGACACAAATCAAACCATTACAATTAATCTCTACCAAAAAGCCAACTTCAGAGGAGCCTCCCTCTCTATAAAGGCTCACTAACCCTCCTGAATAGGAGTGAAAGGGTTTGAACTCCGATCAACCATCCTGATTTGCTTAGTCAACTCATAAGCAATCACGTTACAACTTCAATCACAATAGAACACTCTATATACCCCTCTAACAAAATGATACTTCCAAATATCAACAATAGTATTGAATTCTAACAGATCTAGGAAATCATCAGAAATAGATTCAACTCCTAATAACAAACGAGAAAATGTGTTTACCTATGAACCAACAGAATTCTAATTCTTGAATTCAAATTGAGATGACACATTTTTAATTCTTATGAAGTATGTTTCTAAATTATATTTAAAATTCTAATGAAGTTCAGTTTTATCTTTTAAAAACTAAAATTCATATCAAAAATAAAATAATTGACTTGTAAATTAGCCTAGTCCAACATTTTATTATGAAACAAATGGTTGTGTAATCTTAAGCGAGAAAACTTATGATTAAGAATCTAAAAAAATATTTGAAACTTATGTACATTCGCGTAAGCTATTAACTCGATATAATGATATAATGTACAATGGCTATAATTGCCATATGCATCTTAAGTTATACCAGACAAAAACAAATTCAAAACATCGCATTCATTAAAATCAATAGTCAGTTTCAAACTATACGCAAGTAGATATTCAATTGCAGAATCCTTCGCCAAACAAGAGAAACAATAAGACCATCTACCGACTAAATTCAAGATCCAAAGCTACAAAATCAAGAATATTATACAGTTCCTCTCCACATTCAGAAATCAAATTTCCACATCCAGACACAATCAGAACCACCAAATCCCCCAAATCCAAGCCCTAGCTTCTGTAATCCCTAACCTCCAAATCCGTAGAGAGTGCGACCTTGCCTCTTGAGCGCGTAGACAACGTCCATCGCAGTGACAGTCTTCCGGCGAGCGTGCTCAGTGTAGGTGACTGCGTCGCGGATGACATTTTCGAGGAAGATCTTGAGGACGCCGCGAGTTTCTTCGTAGATCAAACCGCTGATGCGCTTCACGCCGCCTCGCCTCGCCAGCCGCCGGATCGCTGGCTTTGTAATTCCTTGAATGTTGTCTCTCAGAACCTTGCGATGCCTCTTTGCTCCTCCCTTTCCGAGGCCTTTTCCTCCTTTGCCTCTGCCTGACATTGTTCGTGATGACTCTGCTAAGAAATGGAATCAGATTCCGAAGAAAGAAGTAGGATCAGATAATGGCTGTGCGAAGCTGAGGCGCGAGTTGGTTTTATTTATATTGAGATGAGATAGAAGTTTGACCGTTGGATGGTGATCCGCGTGCCATACGAAACGTTAATTTTCTGACCGTCCGATTTCACATGGATTAAGCGTAAGTGGTTGATGTATGTGTCTCGCGGATTGAGAACTTTTGAGTGTTGTAATAAAATAGATAAATAACGAGAAGGTTATAAATTTCCTCTTATGGTTACAATAAAGTTTTAATCTATTATTATTGTTTATAGTTTGGAAAATCTATAATTTAATCTATTTAATTTTTAGTTTTTGATTTTTGAAATTTAAACTTGTATTTTCTTAAATTTAATATATATTGCATCATCTCTTAAATAATTATGATAATTTTAATCAAAACAATTATTTGAAAATTTTTCTTTTTTTTACTCTCAAAATTTGGTTTGGTTAAAAAAAAAAATGTAGTTATTATAGTCACAAAAATTATGTAGCTTAAATTTTAAGAATAAAAACAAAATAGTTATTAAACAGAGGCTCAACACAATTTGTGCAATACGAGTATTTTTGCATGTTGGATGTCACATTCGCACTTGAGAGGCAGCAGAATGGCGACTGTACGACACTTGCTCTAATCCAGCGAGCAAGTCAGCCGAACAAAAATGGCAGAGCGGGTGGTACAACAGGTGCAACCTCTATCACGTGCGTGAAAATGTTTTCGAAAAAGGGAGAAGGAGAATTTTATAAATACTTTTCTCTTTGAAAGCTATATGACAATATGCAACAAGGGACATATCAACGATTGCATTTATCATATAATAACTTGGTAGGAATGAAGCTTCAAGCAGTCATACTCTTATAGTACATTTTGGACCATAATTGATGTGACTTGCATATGAAAATGGTGAGGAGTCAATACTTGAATAAAATTAAGGAAACTAACATACATGTAATAATAACAAAATACCATAAAAGCATGATGAAACGGGGTTGAACGGGCATGTGACCATGTGCAACACGCACTGGACAAGTATGACCGTCACACTGGACAATAGATCCATTTGACTTCAACAATCGCAGTTTAAAATTTTTCACTTTTCATCCTTTTTTATTTTACTAAGGGGCTATTTGGATGCAGTCTAGGCTGCACTACGTATATATCATATAAATCAACAACATTCAGTAAAACTGTACATATCACCAGCGACGTGCGATCCACAACTAATTGCCACCTTCGACACTAGCAACATCGAGTTGCTCAGCAAAATTGGAATCGGGCTCGACGACAAGAGCGCGCAAGATCTGACTAGAACGATCAAGACGAATAATAAACAAACCGGAAAAGAAATTCAAAATCTTGCGACAAGTTCAAATAAATTTAATTATTTCAATTATAACTATCGAAAGCAATAACTTGATGTGAGATTGAATACAACATGATATCATGCTAAATCACAATCTTCTTTCTATTAAAATATCATTTTGGTCTCTCAACTATTATGAATATTCTATTATGATCTTCAACTTTCAAAAGTTTAATTTTATTCATTCAACTATCATTTTTGTTTCATTTTAATCGGTTCCCTTCAAAATGTTTAAATAGTCTTAGAGTTAAATAATAAAGTTCACTATAGTTAAAATTGATGAGGTGGAAATTAAAAATAAAAAAAAGAGACCATCTTCTTCATCCTCCCATATCTCTCTCCAAATCCAATACTTGAATTTAAAAAAAAACCCAAAACTTTTACGCATTTCTCTAACCATTAACTTCAAATTTTCAAATCTATTCGCTCTAACCTCAAATCCGCAGTTTCCTCATCTGAGTCTTCGCCATTTGATCTCACTCTTCTTTTCAATTATGCAGGTGGGTTCTCCCTCAAATTCAATTTCCCAAAATACCCATTTTGATTCTTCTTTTTGTTCAAGAGTGAAACGAGGGATGTTTTCGTGGCTGGTAAGGATAGCGTCGGCTTGTTGGAAACTATTGAGACGGTATGGCCGTATGAACAAGAGTTGTACAAATTTCTCATATTTGCATCTGATGATGGCCTTTGGGAGCATCTATCAAACCAACAAGCTGTCGATATTGTGTATAATAACTCACGAGTTGTACCTTATATTTCATGGGAGCAGTACATTAAACAAAAAAAAACCCAGGACACCAACTTATCATGAAATTTGAGTATACTCTGTTTTTTTTTTCTTTTAAATTCAAGTTATGGTTTTAGAGAGAGATATGGGAGGGTGAAGAAGGTGGGTTTTTTCTTTAATTTCCACCTCATCAATTTTAACTATGGTAACCCATCATACATGTATGGTATGTATTCAAGCTGATGTACGAGCAGACCATTAAAACAGCCGCCTTGCCAAAATGGCATTGCTTGAGTTTTGAACAATGTTAAATTTTTTTATTATTCATAAAAGCTAAAACATTTATTAGTTGAAAGTAATATTTATGTAAATAATGAAGTTTAAGATTTGAACCATTAAGGTGTGTTGTTTTTTATAGAAGAAAGTGAAGTGGGGGCGGAGAGTTAATGATGGCAAGATAAGAATTGATGTTAAAAGTAGATAGATAATTAATTACTTGTTTGGAGATTAATAATAATAGTATTTGAAAATTGGCATTAGTAATGATTGAGTAATATATTTGAAATGAAATTGAAACTAGCTTGATAAATGGTTTGATGAGTAGATGTTTACTAATAAATACAAATGGGTAATTTTCGAAGAGTAATAGTTAACTATTCCTCTTCTACTAAAAACATACGTAGCTTAAGAGTACGTACCCATTACCTCATATATTCAAATTCTCCACAAAATTCAAAGTAACCATGTCCCTCTCTAAGTCGAAATGCATGAAGCGCCTAAAGATTAATATATCTAGTAAATTTAGAAAATCTTAATCTATGAAGAGCACACCTTCAAAGTTCAAAACGACGACCCCAGTGCCACGGCGACTAATGCACTCATTTACTTAAAAGTTGTGGAGCAAATTCAAATTTTCTATATATTAAAAAAACGGTCAAGAAGATAATTTAGAAGATAAATCAAATAATATTATCATCGCCGATTAATTATGTACTAAATCCGGTAAGGAAATAAAGGAGCAAGAACGATGATTTTAGCATAATTTGATTGATTGGGAAATGTATCATCAATCACAGCATCTGAAATGTGAAGATTAACAACAGTTTGATACACATGATTTCTTGTGAAGAAAATGCAAGTAACAAAATGCAAACAAATTAGCAAGAAATTATATAGTTTCATTTCAGTTCCTATAGATTTTTTTTTTTTTTTTTTTTTTTTTTTTTTTATAGGAAACAAAACCTTTATTGATGAATGAAAAAGGTACAATCCTATCAAAGTATTTATAAGAAACTATGTCACGGTGAGATAAGAGTGGTTAAATCATAGTTAAGTGCAAATATAGTTAATACCATACTCCGACATTAAGACGATGCTGCAAGAAACTATTATATTATTATATTATGTCACTTGAGAAGAAAATAGTGCATGAAATTTTTAATATACAACAACTTGACCCTCACAAATAATGTATAATGAAAAGATACAAATAGTATGGAAAAGCAAGGCGAACAAGAATTTACCCAAGTGGAACAAAGATGCCAGTTGAAATGTACTCGAGTAACGAAGCCTCATCTACCTTCATCGTAAAGAAAACAAATAGTCAAGACCCTTATTTTTCTTCTAGAAAACAAAATCATTTTCACTTATAAAAGGAAAGGATTATATAGAAACCTATCGAAACAATGATAAATCAATGAACAAAATACATTAGATAAGCCGGTAAAATACGAACTCTTGATAAGTGGGATAGAACAAGTGGGCGACGGATGAGCCAATGAGAGGAGAAAAAGATCGAAGAACAGCTAAGAACAATGCTATGGAAAGGTCGTCGAGCAGAGTAACCCCAGCAATGAATGGCGAACTCGATCATCAACCCTACCATGACTTCGGATCTCGTCGCTCCTATACTCGAGAGAAAAAAAAACATGGTGTGGATTGAAGTGAAGACGTGGTTGAAGATGATGGCAAAAGACAAGCCATGGAAGAAAGTGAAACATATCAGAAGTTGCACGAAGACCAGTCAGATGAAGAGAGAGGAAACAAATGATGATGGATTGAAACTCCAATGGAGTGCGACCCCAGTGAGGGGATGCCGAGGGCGGTTGGACTTTTCTCCTCCGGCGGTGCCAGTGGAGGAGTAAAGCAAAGTGTGGAAATAGATGCTTCGGCCATTGGGGAGCTTTTTTAGAGAAAGGTTTTTAAGAGAGTGATTTCGTATCTCTTGAGATTAATAGCTAGACTTATTCACAATTATAATTGTGTATGCAGCTCTAATCAGTTCATAATTCTATTTTTCGAAACTGAGATTTCAAAGAAAACTAAACACACCTATTAAAATGATTTTTTTACCAAAACAAATTCACTTTATGAGATATGCAATTTGAATTGAATAAAAAAGTCGGAATTCTAACAACATTAGCGAGTATATAGCCAGAAAAAAAATTAACCACTCACCGAAAATGCTTTGAATATGTTACTCAACTTGTCAAGAAAATGGCAGTAGGATTCCCTGGGGATGGAGGATTCTGCTTCAACAGTGAAGCCAAAGCTCCAGCTTTTGCGAGAGCATCTGAATCAGATGCACACAAAACGTCAACCTCTTCCAAACCCAATTGCCTCTTGATCAACTCCAAATTCTCTTTAAGAACCTCCATCTCACCGAAAGGCAGTTTCAAGTCCAAGGCATGAACTCCGAGAGCAGCAGCCTCATCCTTCTTAAACCTCAAGAAGGGCATACACAACTTCTGTGTTTGTCTGAAATCTGCTGACTGCCCAACAGAACTCTTCTGCAGTGCCTCCATTATTTCACTGTCCGGTGCAAATATGCGTTTAGTCGAGTCAAATTTACTTTGGAGTATCCTTAGGCACTCAGCTTTCCATCCGTCAAATTGCTGGTTCACATATATCAAGCCAGTCAATTTCTTGTCCTCAATCACTGTTGTGACAGGAGCACCCTTCTTATTGCCTTTTTTAGATCCTAAAAGTTGCTTCTGAAGCAGCTTCCTCATCAAAACTATTGAATCCTGCAGATATTTGTTTGAACTTTTGAGAGTTAAATCAGGAGTATCAGCCAACGGCCAGCCAGCATTAACAACAAACCCTTCCTTCTTCAGCATTTCCCTCCAAACATATTCTGCATAGTGTGGACAGATTGGAGTAATAAGCCGTGTCTGGACATCCATAAAACGGAAAACCAAATCACGATTCATGCCTCCAGCACCACATGAAAACCTGTACTCATCCCTAGCTGCTTGGAGATCATAAAAACCGGTCTTCAGACCTTCCCGAAACATGTAATCTTTGTAATTTTGCTCAGTCATTTTGACGGCTATATTGATTTCATTTTCAAAGACACGATCAGCATAGGTTGATGGAGGGCCTGTTCTAAGGTCTGAAGTAGAATCGGCCTGTAGAATATCTTCCATCCAAGCAATTTCTTTAGTCAAACGCAATATTGCAGCATTTGCAGTCTCAAATACAAAATTTGCATCATCGACACCATCACCAGCATCAGCCAATGAGAATCTTGTGGCATCGGCAGAGAACTCTTCAATTGCCTGACGCAGAGTTCTAAAATTCCCAGTAGACTTGGACATCTTTTCAGAATTAAGCATGATGTGCCCATTACATCTAAATCCACGAGGCCAATGGTGCCTTGGCATGATGGCAGTATGATTGTAAATGCAGAATGTCAAGTGATTCTGAATAAGATCTTTTCCAGAAACCCGAAGATCAAATGGATACCAATACTCAAACTCCTGTTTCATCTTATTAAGAACCAACTGAGAGATACTAGTTGATTTTGGTTCTGCAGCACCACAAAAGACAAAATCCCACACTTCATCAGTCATCTGCTCGGGTTTTATTGCAGAGGCACCTGATCCATACAAGTCTCCATTATGCAACAAGTGTGCAACGGTGTAGTAAGCCATGTAAATGGTAGAATCAGATAATGACTCAACTAGGAATTGTTCGTCCCAAGGGATACGCGTTCCAAGGCCAAAACTTCGTGAGCATGCCCACTGGTTAAGCCAACTCAGCGTGTGCTCAAATCCATGCCTTGTCTCATCAGCAAATATATCCATGTTGGCCAAGCACTCTTCAGCAAGCTTCTTCCATTCTGGTTCCCCATATGTGATGTACCTGTTATGAGTACCATTAGAGCAGATACTAGAAGCACAAACACTTAAATTTTCCTAATGTGTCAGTGTCCAACACGTGGACACACTGGCACTTATTGGACTTGTATCGACTAGTTAGCTATAGTATAATAGACATGTGTTGGACACTAATTGTACAACATGAATACGAGTCAAACATTTGTCGCCTATGAAAAAGTTTTTAGCAAACTAAGTAGCCCAAATAGTAAAATAAGAGAAAATAATAAACTTGAAGAGTGAATACTTATACATCAAACTCGTTATACGCATAGAATTTATTGACTACGAATTTTCTTCCAGCATAAAAATGATAGTCCTTGATTTTTTCAAAATGACAGGTCCTGTCTTGTCTTCTAATTGTATCCATGCTACTTAAACGTTTAGTCATTAACCAAAGAGTGGGTTAGAGATAGTCAGTAGTCACCATTGATCAGTAAGTGCTACAATGCACTCATCACCAGACCGGGAGATGACTCGCTTCTCAGGTTCACTATATGGGATGGCTTGGCCAGTTTCAATCAGCTTGCTCCGGATCAGAGGCTTTGCTTCCTGCACTTTCTTTCCAGAAAACTCGCCAACAATTAGTGTTCCATCAGTAAATCCCTTCAAATACGTCAATCTTTTAGCTTCAGCAAGCTTGTCCTTCTCATTCTGACTCTTAATTTTTAGATCCAAGCAAACTTTTTCAGCAGCCCTGTCTCCAAATTCTGGGATATCAATAATGGGAACAATATCATAGGGAAGCACCCATTCATCCTTAACGCCATACTTGGCCCTAAGAGCTGGTTTTAATTTTAAATCATGCATGGCCATATAATCATCAGGAGCATCACTAGGTACACTGGTCACGATACCAGTTCCCTTATCCGTGAGAATTGTAAGCATGGGAAGGGCATAAATGATCTCATTAAAGGCTAGCGGGGATTTCAATGATAGACCTATCAAATCATTACCAGTCAACTGTATCAAGCAAGTAGGACTTTCAGGAACTCTAGAAAATTTCTGATAGGCTAAGTTTAGAGCTGCTCGTTCAGTAATAATATATACATCGGTATCATTAATTTCAAATGCACCATATTTACCCTCAGGTAGTACCCACGCATTCGTTTGACCATACATGGTCTCAGGTCTCAAAGTTGCAGCAGCTAAGTAAACTTTTCTACCCTCCAACACGCCCATTTTTGGAGGAAAAGGAGGCACAACCTCCATCTTAATCAGTGTGTAATCCTGTGGTTGAACCCCTTCACCGGATGCCCTATCATGATCAGCACAGGGTTGGCCATCTAAGGGTGAATATATGGTATATCTGACATCTTTCACAATCTTCCCCATAGATTTCAACTTCCGCATTTGCCACCGTACAAATGAATCAAAAAATGGATTTATATCAGTGCTTATAAAAGCTCGCCTCCAATCACAACCTAAACCAAAAGCCTTGAGGTCCTCCATAGCAAAAGGAGGAAAGAACGTCAACCAGTTATAAGAATTTTGAAACTTGGATATCTCACTATCAGACAAACCAAAACTGCGCATTATTTCCCACTGGTACATCTGTCCACTTGACTTTGAAGCTACCTTAGATTTCTTACCCTTGAATTTGTCAGGTAATGTAGGATCAATTTCATTTGCATCCTCAACTTCTGCTTTCAAGTTTCCCTGTTCTTCTATTTCCCGAGAGAAGACAGGTGGATCACCAAACTGTTGGACTTCCCGAGCAAGCTTGTCAGCAGAGGCCTTGATAGGCATTCCTGTGCAGTGAAAACCAAAGGGTAGTAGGACATTTGCACCTCTTAACCTGTGATATGCTGCGGCAAACTCCAATTTTGAAATGGAGAAAGCATGCCCAAGATGCAAAAATCCATTCATATACGGAAAGGGAAAATTTCCAAAGAACTTCTCGCCCTCTTTAGGAGGCGTTTCACGTGCCTCTGCTCTGAAAACATCGTTCTCTTCCCACAAAACTCGAATTTTTGCTTCAATCTCTCGGAGGCTGTCCCTCCTAGCAAAGCTTTTCCCACTCTCTGATGCCATGTCTGCAAAACTGAAAAATCTGCAGGCATCAACAACATTATAAGAAGTACACCATAGGAAGCACTCTAAATTTAAGGTGTTTTGCGTGATGTGCAATGCAAGTGGGTCTAGTTCCAAATTTCAATAGTTAAACTAATGAATGAACTTTTATGCATCCTTTAAGACACCAAATCGTATGTACACATATTTCAAACCCCGGATCATATTTTGAAGAATGACAGATAAGTGCATATTACAACTCAAACCATTCAACTGTGTTCCCAATTTAAGGGACTATAGTAACCAATAACCATCATAAAGAGTTCTTGAGAAACTATGACGTTATGGGTTCAATCCATGGTGGACACCTACTAAAGAATTAATTTCATACAATATTGTATGAGTTTTCTTGGCAACCAAATATTGTAGAGTCGGAAGATTGTACCGTGAAAATAGTTGAAATGCACGTAAGCTAACCCGGATCCTCACATATATCAAAAAAAAATAATTAAGGGTCTATATTTAACATTTATAAGTTATAATACATATGACAATCCCACAGAAAATCTCCACACTGGTTTTAGCCACCAAAAAAAGCATTTAAATTGAAAAAAGTCTCCCACAAAATACTAATAACGGGTAAACATTGATTTCAAACTCACAAATGAAAACAGAACTGAAAGTAAATTACTAATGAACTGCATCATCCATTCCCTTGACATTAAACATTTAACAACATAAATGAAGCTTAAACTCACAGTTGCCCAATGGCAATGATATTCATCCTCCAACCCCAAAATTGAAAAGAAAAATAAAACACACAGTAATATACTATCATTAGACTATTATACTATCATTAGAACGAAACCTCCAAGGCTCCAAAAACACCTAGACTTGGCGTCTAAATGGGAAACTTCAAAGGAGGGAGGGATGAAAGGAGACTAAAGTCAAGTCTATACCTTATGTTCAGAACAGAACGGAAATTTGTCGACGATGGAAAAAAGCTCTTCAAAGATTGAGAAAAAGCCAGTGAGAGACTGGTAATTTATTAAACCAATGAGAAAAGGCCTGTAAATAAAATAGTTTAGAGAATGAGATGAAATATATTGCATATAGGCTTGATGGCATTAGAATAGAGAAGAATAAATACTATAATTCCACCAAATGTAAAATAGTAATAAGATGATCAACCATCGTTAAGTATCATCTTCTTTAAGCTAAATCTATAAAGACATCCTTCTGAAAATGTGAGGTGCAAATCTCGAGACTATATGAGGCACAAGTCTCAATTTTATAATTTAAAAATATTATACAGGTCAGAAATTTAGGTAAATATGTATTACAAAGCATTATAAACAATATACAACCCAGAAAAAAGATAGCTAGCTAATAAATAGTTAAAATTAACTAATTATTATGGAGTGGTTAGTAGTCAAAAATACTGACACGGATATCAAAAAAACATGAACAAAATTTACACGGTTTACCGAATCACGTGCAGATGGGGAGATCTTGAGGGTTTTACAATGTTACTTCGTACGGTTTACCGAATCACGTGCAGATGGGGAGATCTTGAGGGTTTTACAATGTTACTTCGTTCTTTTGTTTTTTCCATTTTAAGTCTCCCAATTCGATTGTGTATTGTTTTTCATCACTGCCCAAATTTTCAAGCTTTCTTTACGAGCACCTTTTACTGATCTTTGTTTATCAAGTTGGTGCAAGCTAACTCAGCAAATTGGTGTCATTAACGTTTAAGTAATTCGGTCAATCAATCAAGATATGAATTAAAGAGACTTGAATGGCTGATTCGAGAAGAAAGACAAGGATGGAGATTGAGAGAATACCAGTCACAACAAGCAAGTAGAAAATCGTTGAAAACCGAAAGATGAAAAGGCTTCGTCGCTACGAACGGAAGAAAGATATCAGCGACGGCATGTGTACGGGTGAGATGCGGCGGCGGCGACACTCAGCTGCTGAAATGTGGGATGAGACGGCGGGAAGAAGAACTGCAGTTAGGTTTTCCTGTTTCGTTTATTCATTTCTATTTTTGTTCACAAATTGGATCCGGTTTCTTATTTTAGATACAATTAGTCAAAAACCATGGGCCGTTTGACATTTCATTTTGTGGACTTATAATTGACTGTTCACATCTCTCAAAAACCAATTAATCCACTGTTTTGCACTAATGAAATCAGTTTTTCATTCCTAATCACTATGAAATAACTTATCATTTTAAAATCATTTATTTTTACAAATCTCACCACAAAATTTACACACTAACGAACTATTAGTTGCAAGTCATTTACAAAAATACACGTCTCAAATAAATTATTTTCACTCAAATGAGCACAATTTGTAGTCATTCAAAATAATCTTCCATTTTAATCACTTCAAATAATCATCATACAAATATCTTCATTAATGGTTGCGATAGAAGTTAGTAGTTTTGGAATATAGTTCAAAAGATATTGGTAAAAAGTCGTGTTTGAATGTGGTTGTTTGTATAGGAATTATAAATGAGCCTACGTTTTTATGTGATTTTTTGTAGAGAAGTTGCTGACAAACTCTTATTAGGATGTGATTGTGTATGAATGAGTTGCCTAGAAACTTAATATATGTGATTGTTTGTAAAAGGATTGAAGTAGACTCACATTTGGATGAATTTTTTGCAAAGGTGTTGTAGGATGAGTTTTAATTATTATTTTTTAAATATCATGGACATTTATTATAATTTATGTAAGAGTCTAGCGAAAAGAATAGTCATAGGTCTAATGTTGACCAAGTACGAGCAACGTCGTTTTGACTTGGAACAAAATGTTGTTGTTTGGTCTTTCACGTGTAAGAAAGAGGGTTGTTACTCTTGCTTAGTTTTTCATTTATAAACGAAGCATTGCCCTACCCTCCCTTTATTTTCTATTAATGCCGATGCTGCTACCTTTTGAGTGAAAGGGTCATTTGTTGGTTATTAAAGCTTAAAACTAGGAGTGTTTTGTAATGTATATTTTTTTATCTCGACTTGAAGGTAAGTAACTATGTTTCGATCCTTGTACATTCTTATTTATTGTATGAAATTTAGAAAACTATTTTGATTTATTAGTTGTACGAGTGGCGTGTTGGTTGTTACTGGTGACATGTCATCTCTTAATGACGTGTATGAGTTAATAACGATATTTCATTACTGTAAAAGTGTATTGTGTATTGCTAGTGGTGCTTCGCTCGTCTGAGAGTGTATGCTGAATTATCAGTCATGTCTCGCTCTTTTGAGAACACATGTGAGTTGCTAGTAATGTTTCACTCCATTGACAGTGTAGTATGAGTTGCCAGTATTATTTCCTTCTTTTAGAGTTTAGTGTGAGTTTTCATCAATGTTTACTCCTTTGAAGATGCAGAGTGAGATGTAAGTGATGTTTTACTCTTTTGATGGTGCATGGTGAGTTTTAACAGTGTTTTACTTCGTTGAGGGTGAGTGACGAGTTGTTATTCGTGTTTCACTCCATTAAGTGTGTATGGCGAGTTTCTAGTTGAGTTTCACTTACTTGAGAGTGTAAAGTTATTTTGCGTTCCACTCATTTGAGAGCGATGTCGTTGGGAATTGTGGAGCATGCACATCGAAAGTTCAGCATCGATCAATATATATGATTGATTATTTGTTAATTAATCCAATTAATTGACACGAAGATATGCTTTAAATGGTTGTGCAAATCATTTGACCGATTAAACCCCACAACCACTAAATGTTCGAAAACGATGAAGGACTTCAATTTTACATATGAAAGTATGACTAGGCCGGAAAGAAACTCGTACCAACTCTTCAGAATAGATGGGGTTAGTAAGAATTCAGACTTTGGGCACTGTATTTTCATATGCGGATAGCGTGAACTTCAACGCTGGAATCTCAAGGTGTTTTTTCGGCTAAACAAAGGGTAGTGAACTTCAATCTAATTTAACCTATGGATTTAACAAAAAAGAAAAAACTATTTAATAAGGAGAACTTCCAAGTAATTACGAAAATGACTCTAGGGCTTTTAATTACAAAAATTTTAATATTAGAACAAAAGACCAAAATGCCTTTGGAGGACGATATGCCTTGAGCCCCTAAAGTGTAATTTAAATAATTAAAATCTCTTAAATATTTCTCGAAAATCCAGAACATACCTTAAGTACGGATACAAAAAACTTGGGGCGTTGCAAATAAGGCTTTTAAGAATTTCTTCCGCATCAAAGTGAACTGCTTTTCTAAGCCTAATGACTACTTCTCCTTCACTACCTACATTCAAACATTAAGTCTAGACTCGTTTTTTTTTTAACTGAAAAGTTAAAACTAATAATAAAAAAAAAGCCTTTTTAATTAGAAAAAGGTCTTGCATTTAAAAAATGAGTGAGGTGTGTATATGTATGTATATGTGTGTGTGTTCACACGAGATTTCAAATGATATGATTAGAATCGATGTCGGGAATATATGGTAGAAGCACGCATTTAGTGCCACGGAAGCATGTGATTACAAAAAAAAAATCATAGTAATTAATCTAATTAACTATCTTCATTAATCCAATTAATATACACGTTGATCCCTAGGTGATTGACATGTTTTTATTAAACCATATTCACATTGATTGGTATCTCTAATTTAGTCTGACGATTCTTGAAGGGAAAAAGAGAGATCTCAATTTTCAAAGGAATTTCTCTGTTTAAGATAGATTACTCAAAAATTGGGTGGGATGAAAATGAAGATCTCTCATACCTCGATGATGTATTATTAAAAATACGAAAAAAATAATATCTTTTAATATTCAATATTAAAAATATTAAGAAAAATCAATGATTCTTCCGTTTTCATTTTAAATGCAAAATTCGAAAAATTTCATCCATTAATACGTGAACAAAATTTTCTTCCCCGATATAAAGGATGATATTTTCGAAAGTCTCATTGTATTTCATATATTGTTTTTATTTATTTTGAATTGATATTTATCTAATAAATTTCAATCTCATAATATATTCAATATATTAATTTCCAAGTATAATAAACTAAATAATTATATGCTTCTATTAATTATGTCTCACATAAGTTATCTGTGAATTTGAATTTTCAAATTCATGGTCTAGTAAAATAGCGTGCTAGCAAGTATGAGCTAGTCTAGGGATCAGTGGACCTATAGGTTGAAAGCTACAACAACCTGAGATACAATCCATACTAGTTAACATTATGCTTATCCCACTAAAGGCTTGTGCTCAACTATTTTTTGCACTATAAGACAAGTTATGTCCACGGATATAATCGATTATCTGTTGTGATCCTTCGCGAGCTTGTTCGTAATCCACAATTGGGACAAGAGATCGTCCTACCCATGTGGTCCTATCTTTCTCCCTAAGCGCCACTGATTCTTCTAATGAACAAATTGTTTATAGTCCTACTATAAACCAGTGACCTCTCGGCCCAATAAGAGGCGAGATCTCTTTGTTCCAGCTCTAAAATAAATTCTTAAAGGAACAAAATATATCTCTTCCTCAATATTTGGGAAGACCTGAATTCTTTCTTGTGACGTAGCGTTCTTAGTCACTCATTATGACAATTCTCAACATAGAAGGTTTATTGACCAAGCGCTCTTTGGCCGGTCTCACTCATGCACGTTAAAGGACGCTTTCATAACATAAAAGTTCATAACTCACTCAAGATTAAGATCACATCAACATACGATAACTCTTAATGAAGTAATTGGTGCGAGTTTATAACAAAATTACTAGACCAGTCACAATACTTCTATCGTCTTATGCAAAAACTCATTTTTTGCATAGACTCTCTTACTCACATGTCTACACATGAACAACCGTAATTAGGTCGTTCGCAACCTTTGCAAAGCGGGTCGTATCAACAATGTCACCACAAGACTTAGACACTCTGTTTTATTCCATATATTTGTATATTTTTATGTTAATAACTTGGAACTAAATCCACTGGTATGTCTCACATACTTGTCCAAGTGTTCATCCAAAAAACTATGGGCATATCGCTCTTAATCTCATTGATGTGATATAGTTGAATGACGTTTGAGTATTAAATGCGCAATTAATGAAAATAATAATTTTTTATTAATAACCAAAATATCACATTAAATGTTTTGTTATTTAATTACAAACTACTAGACATTTATGGTACATTTCCTAACAATTGAGACATGTGTAGCCAAATAATTTGTATGGTGTGAATTTGAATATGTGCAATGTGTGGTACAATTTCTAATATGATCCTCTTATTTTTTCTCTCTCATGTACAATTGTCTCAAAGGCTTTGAAGCTTATTCTGGAGGTTGATTTTTCTCAAAAGGTTTGCAGCTTGTTATTGAGGTTGAATTTGTCTTGAGACTTTCATAACCTGTTTTTCAAAGTTGACTTTGTTAATGTTGGATCGATCTTTGGGGTTTGTCAATCTTTTTAGATGATCAGTGACTGATTTTTATAAACAATACTTTTCAATCAATTTTTTTTAGTAATGTTGCTGGTTTTTGGCTATTCTTTTTGTTTTGTCATGCATTTTTGTTAATATTTACAAATAAATCAAATTTGAAAATTTAAAACTTATATGTTTAAAATTTGGTTTAATTAGAATTATAACGTTTACGACAACAATAAATAAAATTTATAGTTTAAAAAAATAATTTAAAAGTTACAAACAAAGATATAATAATTATAGGAAATATGATGGGGTATATAGTTTGGGTTGTATTGGGCTACCAAACAAGAAATATATAATAGCCCAAATCCAAATAAAACATCTAATCTAAGTAAGGTGTGTAATACTTGTTTTAGTTGGATAATATAATTAAGAAGGAGATTACTCAAAATCTTGATCTTTTAATTATTATCACATGTTTTTGTCGATTGAGTAATTATTATCATTGATAAGTGTCTCGGTCACATCTTTTTGTGGATTGAATAATTATTGTTATTGATAAATGTCTCATTATATTAGATCTTGTTGATCGTGATAAATTTAATTATATCATTTTTCATGCTACAAACATATCTATAATTTTATCCTTAATTTTTTTAAAAAATAAAAGTATGAACTTTATTTAGTTTTTTGTTTTAAATAAAAATCCAGTTAGAATTTTAATCTGAAAAAAAATATATAGTTAGACTTGTATTGACTAAAATGTTCCAAGTTAGCATTTAATTAAAATGGCTTTAAACGCGCATCAACTAATTTATGTGTGTTTTTGGTACGTGTGAAAATAGCTGCAGCTTTCTTTTCGTTTCAAACTCTAAAACGTGTTTTGTGTTTAATTTATGACATGTCGTTCATTTAATGTTACACTTATTTTTTAATTTGGCACAATTGCTAAAATACATTACAGTCAAATATCGATTTTCAAGATCGAACTTTGACGTTGGTGTTAAACTAAATTAATACCAAACAATGAAACAATTGTGTCACCGACTTCCTTGATTTTACCATCAAATCAAGTTTTACATAAAAAGAATTAAAAATAAAAACTAAAAATAAAAATAAAAGCTGAATTTGGATCTTGTTGATTCAATATATTTCATATGACAATTTATTCATTTAAAGGTAGGAATGAGATAAAACTCTTGCTTGATTATAAATTAATTAGTATAACGATGTATATGAAGTTGAGAAATTGAAGAAAACTTTTATTTAAAGACTTAATTATAGCACTTTTGTCTAGTTTGACACGGTTGAAAGGAAATGACATCTCTTTTTCTATTGTTTGATCTCCTATTATGATCGTATCAATTATTAATTTATTTTTGTTTCAATTTAATTTTCATTATTTTCCCTTCCCTTTCTATGACAAAGCATGCCCTCCCCGTTTTAAAAATATGAAAAGAGCAAAATTAAATATCATTTGTTATATTTGGGCTTCAAAATTATGTTTAGCTACAACTAGAAGTAATTATGTTTAGCTACAACTAGAAGGAAAGTGAATATAAATGAAGGGAATGATAAAATAAGCGAATGGGAGTTGTGGGGTCATCGGTCGATCGGTGTCGGTGAAAAATGACATCGAACTAACTGTGTCGGTATACTTGAAAATGAGATCGAATTTAGCGATCGTTTAAGTCAATCTGTTTGTTCAATTAAGTTGGTCGAGTCCATAAATTAAGTCGGTTAATTCATTTGTTTTTTTTTCTTTTTTTTAATTAATAATCATATTTATCATACAATTTTTTTATTGAACATTCCATGATTAATTTTAATAAAATAAAAAGATCAACTAATTTGTAGAAACACATTTAAAATTAAGTTATTTTCACAGTAATTTAATACAAAATTTAAGTAAATATATGAAAAATATTAATATTATATACATTAATTTTTTTATTAATGGACCGAACCAACCAACCGAACTAACCAATTTAACATGGGATAACAACCGCCCAAACTGTGAAATTGATCTCTTCACTTTCCTTGTCATCTCTTATCACCACTCCAAACATGCTCTAAGTTTACTTCCTATTTTTGTACTTTAAAATCTCAAATTTTAATTTATAGAATTTCATATTTGTTTAGTTTTGAACTTTCAAATGTATATATTTATTTACTTCCTATTTGTGTACTTTAGAATCTCAAATTTTAATTTATATAATTTCATATTCGTTTAGTTTTGATCTTTCAAATGTATATCTTGATTTATAAACTTTTACTCTGCAATTTTAGTCCTGAATTTTATAACAAAAAAGTTGATTATTATATGAAATTGTTTGTGTCGTTTTTTAATAAATTTTTAAAAAAAATTCACATATTTTCTTCACTTTGTACTAAAAGTATTAACTTTAGCGAAACAATTGCAATTAATATTAATAAATTTTTTTAGAGTCCATGAACTAAAATTAAACCTTTAAAAACTTAAAAATTAATAGAATAGATTTTCAAATTAAAAATTAATTATTATTATTATTTTTTTTTAAGTTTATTAACCAAAAGTGTAACAGAGTTGAAAACAAGGGCTAAAATGGTATTTTGCCATTTATTGTTTTATTTGCATGGGTGTGGTGGAGGAGTTTTTATTTAAAGACCAATTTCTGGGCACTGTTTGACATTTGTTAGTAGGAGACTGGGAGTAAAAAAGAGTGGGAGAAAGAAAAACCTACAATATTAAATATTAAATAAAAAATGGAACCGTAACTTGGTAGTTTCTTTCTTTTGTTTTTTAATAATTGATAAAATAAATATTTTGTTTAATTTTTGTTTTTTAGATTAATATTTCGAAAAATTTGAAATCATTCAAATCTCAAAATTTTTATTACATTTGAAAGAAAAATGTAGAAAATTTGAAAAGAAAAATTAGTAAATTTGGAGACTAGAACTATTAATCGAATTAATTCTAATGTATGATTATTGTCAGTTGAACTAAACTCGTTTTGATGAGAGCTATTTATTTATAAACCATTGAAAGTAAAGCTTCTTAACCTATAAATTTCATCTAAACAAAAAAATATGAATTATTCAATATTAACTTATGTTTCTTATTTGTAACCTTCATCAACAGTTTTTTGATATTTTTTTGAAGTGCAACATGAACTCAAACAACAAATAAATTTAGGTTATTAAACATTAAAATAAATATTAAATATTTAAAATTTAAGGGATTTTGTTATAGCAAAAAAAAAAAAAAAAATCATCATGTATCACAAAATTTTGAAAATAGTTTTTATATATCAGAAAAATGAGTTGTTTATGTAAAATGACGAAATATTCCTGTCTCAGTTTATTCAACTGATAGTTCAATCAGTTCAACTAATAGTCTTTAATAATTTACCTTCACCTGATATTGTTCAGCAGATAAGTTTTAATTAGTAGTTCAACTGATAGATTCAATCAATTTTCTAATAGATTCAATCAATTCACTAATCGTCTTATAATTTTTTGAAAAAAAGAAGGTAAAATTGTTATTTATGAATTATTTTAAAAAATGCATAAATTGTTACGAATAATAACTTTTCTAAATTTAATGATTGAAATAAAACTAGAAAACTGTCTTTTTTTTTTTTTACTATTAATTAACATTATTTTTATGTTAACCAGTGTGAATTCGATGTCCACTAAATTTTTGGTACGAGTTCTCACCAAACTCTAATAACACTCAAAAAAAGAAAGAAAAAAAAACACAGACACATCGTTTTTCACGAGTTAGGCATTGAGCCTCTCTGGCGTCCCACCCGTCAATATCACTTACCGGAAGAAAAAAAAAAAAAAAAATGAAAATGGTATTTTAGAAATTTTATTCAAACACGAGGGGTAAAGTGGTAATTACACGAGACACACACACAACGTAACGGTATATACCTCCAGCAGCCTCCACTCCACAAAGTGTTTTTGTCTTCATTACCCTAAGCCACTATAATTATTGTTATTATTATTCTAATACTATTTATACAAGAAAATAGTTTTCGTATTAGTTCAAATTTTGTCTAAAATGATCGAAAAGATTGGTGGCGCAGTGATTTCATTCTTTGATATTAATCCAGTTCAATACCAATGTCACGGGTTCGATAGGGTTTGTGGTCTCCCTCCCCTCTAATTTATTTTTTTTTTGTCTAAAATAAGAATTAATTTTGATAGCATACATGGAGATGGGAAAATCATACGACCAATGTGAAAATACTTGAGCAAAAATATTATTTTAACAATTTTTAAACTGATATTATTAGTTTAATAAAATTACAAAAAAACAATTTACATTTTTCACGGAGATCACGAC
>JBBMEG010000005.1:1469183-1479881 GCA_037832605.1 Cyclanthera cordifolia | reverse complement strand
GGTTGTTAGGTTCAATACATCTTTATGGTTGTCAATTGTTTTACCTTTTGTAATTATGAGCTTGGTTTGATCCTGGAGTCTGCCTCTTTGGTTTCTTGTTCCTGGGAGGAGGAGGTTGTTAGGTTCAATACATCTTTATGGTTGTCAATTGTTTTACCTTTTGTAATTATGAGCTTGGTTTGATCCTGGAATCGGCCTCTTTGGTTTGTACTTAGACTTTTTCTGTGTGCTTGTTTTTTTTTTTTTTTTTGGATAAATTATAAATTTGGTCTCAATAGTTCAAAGAAAGTTCGACTTAAGTCCCTATGATTTAAAATCTATACTTTAGTTCTTGTGATTTGGAAAAATCTTAAATTTAGTGTTATGGATTGAAAAAAATAGAATTTAGTCCTTATTATTTGATAAAACTTAAAAAATAGTCCAGGTTCATAAATAAACTTTTGACGTATCAAATCAATTATTTATCTCGCACTCTCATCATTAGAACATAAATAACTAACTTCCACGTGTTTTATTCATTATTATGAACGACATAGACTAGTTTTTATGTTTTATCAATATATGAACTAAATTTCTAATTTTCAAATTATAGGGACTAATTTCTAGATTTCTCCTAACCATAGGGATTAAACTCTAACTTTCTTCATAGGGACCAATTTTTTAATTTCCCTTTTTTTTGTATCTACCGGTATATACTTTTATTTTTCTCAATGACAACTTGGTTTCTTATATTAATGATTTCTTGTTCCTGCATTTGCTTGACATGGTCTCTCTTTCTCAATATAATTTGGAAGCTGTGCCTTTCCACAGGACACGCAATTGCTGTTATGGGACTTGTCAATGGATGAGATTGTCGTTCCTCTTCGGCGGTGTCCTCCCGGTGGATCCCCGACGTTTAGCACCGGAAGCCAGTCCACATATTGGGATAGCGTTATGCCATTAGGGACTCTTCAACCTTCTCCATGCATGAGGGACGTTCCTAAACTTTCTCCAGTAGTAGCTCACCGTATCCATACTGAACCCTTATCTGGCTTAATTTTTACACGAGAGTCTATTCTCACAGCATGCCGAGAAGGACATGTTAAGATTTGGATGAGACCGTCCTCTGAAACCCAGTCGAGCAACTCGGAACCTCTCGTTGGTTCTAGCACATTGGCCGGCACCAAAGTTGGCTCCTCTACTTTGAAGTAGTGTTGCAAAAATGGAGTTTCGAC
The DNA here is from genome assembly GCA_037832605.1 of Cyclanthera cordifolia. Lineage (NCBI taxonomy): Eukaryota > Viridiplantae > Streptophyta > Magnoliopsida > Cucurbitales > Cucurbitaceae > Cyclanthera > Cyclanthera cordifolia. Next base: position 1,478,667 of record JBBMEG010000005.1, on the reverse strand, counting down.
ATACCGGGATCTTGCTTGTACATGATTATGCTGTTCCATCCACAGTTTTTTTAGGGCTTCCTTCGTTGTAGAGATTAGGAAAAAAGTAAAACATTTGCTCAAGCATATTAACTCGGGAGCGGGTTTAACCAATGGGTCTGTTGATAAACTCTTGTTTGACATCATATAATATGCCACAGAAAATGCACAGTCTAATAGGTGGTATGTTAGGGTCTCGCAATAATCATTTTATTCCATGGAATTGTCTCCTAATAGTATTTTTTGTTTGCCATTCTAGTTCTTATATATCATTTTCCAGATTTGAATTCAATATCTGTTTGTTATCTAATCATAAATGCCGCTTCAACTTAGATTTCCCTTTTTGTTTTAGTGATTAAAAAAATTTTGTTTTAGAGATTAAAAGAATAGTTGAATGGCTTATAATCTGGTTCTAGGGTAAATTATAATTTTGGTCCATTTAGAGAAAGCTAACAATGGGGAAAAGAAATTAAAATTGTTCCTTAATAATATTTTTTTTGTTAAATTTCCTTTAAAAAAAAGGCAGTATTGGGGAAAAGAAAATGAAACTTGATCCTTAATAATCTTTTTTGTTAAATTTCCTTAAAAAAAGGCAGCCTTGTTTATAATTTTTAAAATTAGTTTCACATATTTTTATTACTTGTATTTAAATAATTAATATTATTATACCAATTTTAATTAATATTAACATAAAATTGATAATATATATCAATTTAAAATCTTATTTTAGTTATTAGAATAAAAAAATTGGATATTTGAAAGGTGAGGCTAATCAGTTCTAAGAAAAATGGGCTTTTAATGGGCCTAAGAACTTAATGGGCTTCCTTAGTACTGTGTCAGCAATTTGTTGGGAACACATAAATGGCCTATTAATTTAGAAGAAACCGACTCTCTCTGGATTTAAACAACAAAAAGTTGACATTATCTAAAAGAAAATTTATAAAACTAATCAAAATTAAGAAAATCGGTAATTTCAAAAAAAATTAATGATTGTATTAATAAATATTATCTCATTCTTTATACATTATTTATAATACAATATTAAAACGTATTAATAATTATTATTCGCAAATACTTCATCATCTGGTTATATTTGTAATTATTTTATGAAAATTTGACTCAAAATTCTATTGTGTGATATTGCTCTTTTTTTTAGTACAAATAGGGAGAGGGAGACAACTAGAGATGTTCACGTGGCGGGGCAAGAGAATGACTTTTCCGTTCTCATCTTTAATTCCAACATTTTCTCCATGCATTTTTAATTACCAGGTTTCTTTTTTTTCTTTTTTATACCATCATAAATTAAGTTCGATAATGTTTGAAAATAGCATACAAGTATACTCATCTAAACATGTTAATAAGTTGGACACGATTGTTTGTGTTCCATATCTATCATAGAACATTTCCTTCAAATTTATTCACATACATATTTCATGCATGCACTTATAGAACCTAATTAAGTTTTCATTAAATTATTACAAATTTTGAACTTCAAAGATTATATCATTACAAATTCCTGATTTATAACTTAACTATTAGATGATATCAACATTCATCTAAAATTAATGTGTTGAAACTTATAAATGTATTTACCATGTCTCCTTTTAATTTTAATGTTAAGATAATATGAAATTCTCAATATGTATTTCAAGATGTTGTATAACTTTTAAGATGAAATCTTATAGCAATTAATATGGTATTAGAGCCAATTAACTAGAACTCAAACGAGTATTCAATTCAATAAAAGTAAAATTAAGAAATGCAAAAATTGTCAAACTAAAAGAGGAGCCATCTTGAAGAGATTATACTTAATATCTCACACTGAAAAAGGCAGAGATACCTCCTGACATTATAAAATTGGTGGACTAATGTAAAGTCTGTGGTTAGGAGAGGTACATGAATGAACTGAAAGTTCACATTCGAATGAGAGGATCTTACGGATATAGTCTCATGGTTAAGAAAGATTTAAGATAATTGATTTGTACTACCTATACCAAAATGCATCTTCCTTTTCGTAACTTAATTAATCGCAAAAACTTCATAGTTAAGTGTGCTTAGCTTTTAGAGTAGTTTTTGTTTTGGTGATCTTTTGGGAATTTTCTTAAGATGCATGTAAGTGATGACAAAATATGCTGAAATGATACGTGTTGGTTTGTGGGGATAGTCTTCAAATGTAATACAATAATTGAAGAAAAGAAATGTCAATGTTAAATGTTGACCAAGTTCGACCAACGTCATTTTGGTTAAGGTCAAAGCGACGTTGTTGGGTGCGACGCATAATCGCTGACTTATGCTTAAGCGACGTGATTTTCGTTTCTAAAAGAAACGACGTCGTCTCGCTCTTCATTTGTGTAACGCCCGGGATTAGGGGTACATGAATGAACGGAGTCCACATCCGAAAGAGAGGGATCTTGGGGGATATAGTCTCATGGTTAAGGCTTAAGAGAATTCATTTGTACTACCTATACCATCAAGATGCACCTTTCTTTTTGGTGGCTCAACCGAAGGAACTTCACAGTTAAGCGTGCTTAGCTTGGAGTAGTCCTAGAATGAGTGACCTCCTAGGGATTTTCCTAGGATGCATGTGAGTGAGGAAAAAACATCCTAATAGGACACGTGATAGTTTGTGGGGATAGTCTTCATTATAAGAAGTGCTTAGAGGCCGGTAGCTAACGTGGTGGGTCGCAGGGGATGTAGGGGAACGTCGAGGCCCAAAGAAACTAGTTTTGAGATTGGGCTCCCACAAATCTCAAACAAATCTCGCCACCACAACCATAAAGAAACCTCCCATAATTCAAACATGATATAACTAACACCTTGAGCAATTGTGTATCACCCAAGTGCATTATATTATCTTCAACTCACAAGTACGATTACACCTTAACGAGTGAAGCTCAGCTAACATGTCACCCTCACACTATCTAATGAGTGAAACATAACTTGCAATTCATAATGTACCTTAAAAATAGTGAAACACCATCTGCAACTCATCATGTACTCTTAAAGAAGTGAACTTTCGCTAGCAATTCGCCCTGAACACTTAAATGAGTGAAACAACGCTAGCAACTCACCTTAAACTATCTATTAGCTACTCATTATGCACTCTCAATAGAGTGAAACATCCTTAATATCTCACTTTGCACTCTCAAAGTAGTGAAGCACCATCATCAACTTACCTTGCATTCTCAAAGAAGAGAAACACCATCATCAACTCATCCTACACTTAGAGCTTTGAGCCCCTAGAACCTGAAGATAATCCACTCAGAAATGGTATCATCGGCATGAATTAAGAATAAAATGAAGAATGGAGATGCGTTGTTTTCCTTTAAAACAAAAATCTCACCAATTAAACATGAGTCAGCGACCACACGTCGCACCCCTACAATGCCATTTTGATCTGAACTAAAGCGACGTCGATCAAAGTTAATGAACCTTGACCTTTCTTTTATGGTCTTACATCACTTTCATAAGTTTTAGAACTAAGTGTTCAAAGTCTTAATTTAGAAAAAGAAATAACTTGTTTGAAATGGCAACATGTTCATAATTAAACTGATACAAAGTGTAAGCTTATAAATTCTGTTGCAGATACATACAATGCCATTATTCCAAACATTATTTTGAAATGCATGGAAGGTTATTCTAAAACAGCCCTGAATCATTGTATATTAAAATTTTGACTTAAATAGTTCCTAAAAGTGAGAAATCAAATGTGTTCTCTTGAACCACACCATTATTTATTTATTTATTTATTTGTAAGTTATTTATATTATATGATATGATAGAGGAAAAGTTGTAATATAGATAGGGAAATGAAGTAAGGTTATAAGTTTTGGTTGAGTCCTAATCAGATTTGCATTTTGGAGTGGTAGTGGGATTGTACAGAAATTTGAATTTGAATTTGAATTTGAATTTGTGGTTGCTGTCATTTTTCTTTTTTTTTTATGATACCGTGTATTCCACGTCTCTTTTTTTGTTCTCTACTTTTAAAATTGAACTTCACTCACTACCACACAAATAATCTAATCTTAGTCTCCTCTACTTTTCTCACTTATTATATGCTCTCTCAAATCATTTGTTCTCGTACGTCATGCACCTCATCGTTGGTAATTGAGGATGTGGGTCCAACACCCACATACAACTTTCCACCCAAAGTGAACCATCTCGTTGAAAGAACAAAATTAAATTTGGAGCCAATTGAACGCTATTCCAATCATCCATCTAATAACTTTTCTTTTATACCAGGAATGCTAGCTACTCCCATTGTCCTATACTTCTAAAATTTGACTTTTATTTTCTTCTAAATTAATTTATTTTATTCAATGATATATATTTCTCACCAGCTAAATATTCTTAACGACTCAAACATATATACATATATATATAAGAATTATAAAAGATGAAGTTATAATAATATGACGTTATAAATTAAGTTCCCTTAATTAATTAAGATGGAGTAGTTGGTTAACTAACATGTTAGAAATGAATATATAAGTCTAACGTTGTATATGGTAATTATGGATGAGTTTGAATTGAGATAATTTAAGAAAGAGAAGTCTTGAAGGTGACTTCAATCATCATACCCACCCCCTAGCTGAGCTGGCAGCGGACTCACTAAAATTCTGTGCACTCATCACCACTCCATTTCCGTTACCATTTATTTAATATAATTTTCTTTTACATGAATTTATTTTCTTACAACTATTTCATACAATGAAATAAAGTTTTGGCGATTATATAGATTTTTAGTTAATGACCTTCAGTAATTAAAAGTTTGGTAAATTATAAGTTTGTATAAATTGGAGAACATAACACAAATATCGATTTTTTAAGATCAAATTCATAATTAGATTACCTCCAAATAATAAAATTAAATTGAATTCGAAATAATTTTAAAATTAGGATTTAGTTCGTATTATTGGTAACCTTTTGTAAGTATATATGTGAAAGCTAGATATCTATTCATAAATGATTCGCTAAACTCAAACCGGAATCATTAATATATGAATAACTAACGTTTATATGCTAACAATTAAAAATGATAAAGGCGCTAAAGTGATCATAGTTCAACTAACACTAGCGATGCATAAGTATCCACTCTATCAATCGTTAGAATAAAAAATTGTTACGGGAAGAATAAAAAATAGTTTGAAAGAGAATAAAAAGGTGATTATTGGAAGAATGATTCTCGGTAGCTCAAACACCAAAATCATTCTCCATTTCATTCATTTATTAATAGTGACTCAAAGATCCCTTAATTATAATAACTAAAAAATAATATTTATTAGTAAAAATGCGTATAAACTTAATGAACGACAACAACTCTCCTCAGAGTTGATGAAAGATTACATAAATACAAGTACTAAAAGACCCTTAGATAGTAGATACATAAAAACATTACTTCACATAATCCAGAAAAGGAAAAAACTTTGATCGAAGAAGACAACAAATTAGCTTAAAGTAAATAAAATTGAAAGCAATAAAGAGTTGGAGATCTCGTGAATTTGAGGGCTAATGCTTAAAAACTTTAAAAGCGGGGCGAGTGTTTAAATGTGATTCGCCCAAAAGGGCCGGGCGGTTATGGGCTGAGAGCGAGCTGTTTGAGTTGGCAGTGTTTTTGCCAGAAAATGTAGCTTTGGACTTCAATCTTTCATCCTTTTTCTTCAATTCAAATTCCCCTTCTCCCTGTTTTATCTCTCTTTTTCCTCTCCTTTTTCCCTTCTTTTCTGTGCAAAGCGGATCCAATTTTGAACGTTCTTTGCGGTTTTGGCGAGTTTTCGCTTCTGGGTTTGTGCTTTTTCTTGATTCTAAGCTAATGGAAAATGGGGATGAGCTTGCTGCTAATGGGACTGAGGTGGGTTCACGTGAAGGAACCGTTTCTACTCCTGTCCATAAGGTTTAATCATGTTCTCTGCTTCTGTTCTCTCACTAACTTTTTCTCTTCTTTTTTGTTTAATGGAGTTTTTGGTTTTATTTGGTATTTCTGTGATAATATTGATTTAGCTGTAGCCCGGAGGTGAGAGTGTTGGAGGATTTTGGCTTTTTTGTGACTATATATTTTCATCTTTAAGTACTGAGTTCTTAAATTGAATTGATGAATCATGATAATCTATGATAGAGAGGATGTGCTGCTAGACGATTTCTTCTCTCTTTTTGTGAATTTATAACTGAGCTTCAGTCTATGTGAACCACTTTTCCAGCTTTAATACTTTAACGGATGGCGAGTTTTGAGTTTGTTTTCTGAAGTTTCTGTCAAATACCCTGTTTTTGTTTTCGCTCTGTTCTTGTTTTCATCATTTTTTTCTTCCAGGATGAAAGCACATCTGGATTGACTGAGGAAGAAGAGCATGTTCATCAATGGAAGAGACAGAATCTCATCCTCGAGCTACCGTCTCTAACACCCGTATCGTCCCCTCAAGATTATCATGCTGTAAAGATGCCTCAAACTCCTAGGAAAGTGAATTTTCAGTTGACGCCAAGCCCTTCGGATGTGAAGATTAATGGATCTGGATCACCTGGTCCACCTTCATCAAGAGGGAAATCATCTATAAGAAGCCTATTTCCTAAGTTGGGCTTCATCCACAGAAGTTCTTCGGACATTGAGAAGGTTGCCAACCTTGGCCTTGAAGGCTCATCAAATGGGGCACAAGAAAAGGCTTCAATATCCAGGTCTTTGTCTCTTACAAAGATATTCACCCCCAGGATAAAGAGGACTTCATCACTACCCGTTACTACCATCATTCACTCGAATCCCGAATCGGCACATGGAGGAAGTAGAGGAGCTACTACCAACCCAATTGTAAGTATGCTCCTATCCACACCACTAATTGTTTTCCTTTGAACTCAGTCTATGGTCATTATGAAATCAAATAGCTCTTGAATGAAAATGGTGTAGATGAATATGAAACGGGAGCGTTAATAAACGAGCCTGCATTCTGGATGCTTTTTGAGTTCTTTGTTCATTTCATATGTTTTGTTATATGGGTGTCCATATTGTCGAAATTCTAAGTTTTGAATCACTCTGGATTAAGTTTTCTGCCTCAATCAAGACTTAAACATTGCTGTTACATTTGAATGCTTTCTCAAATTGTGCAATTTTATCCAATATGAGTTTTGTTTAGGCAAAAGGAGTGAAACGCCAAATATCTCGCTCTCTTTCGGTCCCGGTGAATGATAAAGAAGGAACCTTGAGGAGGATGGATTCGTTTTTTCGAGTAATTCCTTCAACGCCACTTGTGAAGGGAGGAAGTGGAAAGCTAGATACAGCCATAGAAGAGGCTGGTATGATTTGATGAAAGAACATCAAATACTGCCAATTGCATTTGTTTTTTCTTTTCAATGAAATTGACATTTGAGGTTGATCAAATGGCTGATACGTTACTAGCAAGATCTTTTACTCACATTTAAGAGAAAAGTTCATTTTCTGTTTGATGGTTCAGAAGGAGATAATGATGGCGAAGATATACCTGAAGAAGAGGCTGTTTGCAGAATCTGTTTGGTCGAATTGTGCGAAGGCGGCGAAACGCTGAAGATGGAATGCAGCTGCAAAGGTGAACTTGCTTTGGCACACAAGGATTGTGCCATCAAATGGTTTAGTATCAAGGGCAATAAGACATGTGATATTTGCAAGGAAGAGGTCCGAAACTTACCCGTTACTCTGTTGCGAATCCAAAGTATTCGAGCTCAAAGCACCGGAGCAATCAGAGCTCAACAGGAAGATATCAATGGATACAGGTATTGAAGGACATTTTTGAAACATTTTGAATTTTCTTCCTTTGTCCTCTTTGTGTGTGTGCATTCAACATTTGCTTTCTATCTGATTTTGATTTTGAACTTTATTTTGGTTCTCAAACTTTTTTCTATTTATGTAATACTAGCTTTCTGGATAAATTGGTTGATCTATTTGCTTTGCTGCATGCTTTTATTTTAAGTCTTAAACTTTTACTCTCTTTTTTTTTTAATTTCTTAGGCCTATGGCATATTACACTGTTTGTAAGCAGAAGCATGAAAATGAAAATCCTTCCACGAAATCATGTTATCTAAATTTGACATGGAAAATTAATAATAAAATTGATTTCTATGCTAAGAAAATATGAAGATACAATGAGGAAGGCCGTCTTCAGATATCAACCGGAATATTACATTGATTTTCATCTTTGTATGCCATGTTCATCATATGTAACCATCCTGTTTGATACAAACACCATTATTCAAAAATGGAAGTTAAATCTTTGAATGTGCAAATCTTTTCAGGATCTGGCAAGAAGTTCCCGTGCTCGTCATCGTGAGCATGCTTGCCTATTTCTGTTTTCTCGAGCAGCTACTGGTATGATATTCATTCCTTCATTTTAAACATTGAACTCTTAGCACTTTTTTTTTTTAATGTCGTCATCTTCCAGGTCGGTAAAATGGGTAGTGGCGCAATTGCGACATCGCTGCCTTTTTCGTGTGTTCTTGGACTTCTCTCATCAATGACCTCATCAACCATGGGTAGGCAAAGATAGAAATTTTGTTAGTTTTAGTGTTCTGTTCCTGCCTCTTTCGAAAACGATCATATTCTCGTTTTGAAACTTGTTTACACTACTTTGATTATGATGCTTTGTTATTATGGAATGTGATTTCAAATTTTCGATATCTAAGCTCGTGAATTGGTTATAGTGAAGAGAAGATTCGTCTGGGTGTACGCCTCATTTCAATTTGCTCTCGTGGTTATCTTCGCTCATATCTTTTACTCTGTGGTGAGAACTTTATGCTCATGAATCTTGTTAATGTTGTGATTCAAGATGTTATTTATAATTTGGTGTCTCTTTCCATAGGTTGGCATCCAAGCAGTTCTGTCTATTCTTCTTGCAACGTTTACGGGTTTTGGTGTCGTGATGAGTGGTACTTCGATCCTCGTCGAGTTTATCAGATGGAGAAGAAGATTGCAAGCTTCCTTGGAGCAACATCAAACACAGATGATCACACGACCGGGCCAATTTCCTAGAACGTCGAGTGTATGATAAACATACCATCCAAGCTGACATCGACATCGACCCGAAACTGATAGATAATAGTACAGAAACAATAGCAGAAATTAAACATATCGAACGGTAGTGGCGAAAGCTTGTAAATGAGAAATTTGTGGTGGTGTTTACTTGTATGTTTTTAAGTGAATGAGAAGCTAGCTTTATAGGCTTATCTCTTTTTTTCATGATATTTAGAACAACACTTCCAATTTTTTTGTGCAGTGATAAGTTTGAGATTGCACTGAATGCATTTGTGAAAGTTTTCTTTTTTTGAAAACTCTGTGAAAGATAGTGTAATGTAAATTTGTATTGCTCACTTTCTGATGTGAGTGCATTATTCACCTAAAAATTCCACTTGTATTTATTTAAAAAAAAAAAAAAAAAAAAAAAAAAAAAAAAAAAAAAAAAAAAAACTTGTCTTGTAGACACTTTTTTTTCCCTTCTGGGAAAATAAAACCCTC
>JBBMEG010000005.1:1440002-1469173 GCA_037832605.1 Cyclanthera cordifolia | reverse complement strand
TTTCTGGTGTGAGTGCATTCTTCACCGAAAAATTCCACTTGGGTTTATTGAAAAAAAAAAAAAAAAAAAAAAAAAAAAAAAAAAAAACAAACTTGTATTGTAGATACTGTTTTTTACTTGCTGGGAAAATGAAACCATCGTAGAGCTCTACTGCTTGGACATTAAGGTAGGAAGGAATGAAAATGACATATTCTTATTTGAGTCACCCAAAATAATTCTTTTTATCATCATTTTTTTTCATAATCACATTTTTATTTTCTTTCTGACTATTTTTTGTTCATATATTTTCTTTTAATTATCATTCACTTCTCCTTGATCATAATTAATCTTCTCCCTACTCCATAAATAATTATATATATATATATATATATGTATGTTCTCTTTTTTTTTTTTTGAGATAACACTATATTAAGGATCAATTAAATAATTGTACTGCATCTTATTTATATTTCGTAACAATAAACCATCATAGATCTTATATAAACATTATAGGAATATGAGAACTGAACAAATAAAAAATATATTATTTCAAAACGTATTGTGTTATTCATCTGGAGTTGTGGATGAAGCAATTAAACTTCTTTGAGAAAGGGATTTTACTAATTAATATTTTTAATGGTGTAAATAAATTATTATTTTTTTAACAAAATGTAAATAATAATTAACATGTTTTGTATTTCGAGTCTATACTCTTCTCTTTAAACAAAAATTTAACGAGTTTGTAAAATAAAACTTATGTTATCTCAAAAAAAATTAAAAAATAAAATAATCTCTTTGATCTTTAGAATTAAGATGCCGTACCCATAATTCGATGAGCAAGTAAAAAGCACAAGGAGTAAGTACGAGAACCAGTGAAAATTCCAGCATCAGTTCAATTTTCAGGGAATTAGTGCAAGAAATCACAGTAGAAAGGAATTCAACACACTAATTGAGATTATCAGATTAAAATTAGTGACATCGTGAACTTGAAGTTGAAACAAATATACAAATATTCTCCAGAATCAAAACCAAATTTCAACATTCGTAGCACCGACGCCTAGATCCAGCGGATCCAAATCCTAGAACACTAACCTCCAAAGCCATAGAGAGTGCGACCTTGCCTCTTGAGCGCATACACAACATCCATGGCGGTGACAGTCTCGCGACGAGCGTGCTCTGTATAGGTCACTGTGTCGCGAATGACATTCTCGAGGAAAATCTTGAGGACGCCGCGAGTTTCTTCGTAGATCCGGCCGCTGGTTCGCTAAATGCCGCCTCGCCTGGCCAATCGTCGAATCGCCGGCTTCTTGCTCTGGGATGAAGATGACAGAGCTGGTTATGAATTTATATTGGGCGAGATGAAATGGCCGTTGGATGACGATCCGTTTTACAAAATAACGTGGTCTTATTTTATACTGATTGTGGCTGGATGGATGTCACGCGGATTGAGGGCTTTCGAGGCTGTAATACGAAGTTCTTTAAAATTTTGAAAATTAATTTATTCAAAATAGATTTAAATATCCTCTTCCAATCTAAATACCGTTTGATTTAGTACCTAAATTTTCAAATATAATTAACTATTTTTGTGCGTTAATTTTAAAATATTTATTTTGTTTTTATAATTATACTCATTAATTAATATTCTATCTACCTAATTAATTCTCGGCTAAAAGCAAGAACCAAAGATGCAAGTAATTAATGAAATTTGCAACTGTGTTATTGAACTTTTATAACAATATTTGGCTGCATACTAATGAATAGTATAGGTATCTGATGTACCCGCACCACCACCATTTAATTATTTCAATAGATTAGTGACCAAAATATAAGGCCTAATAGAAGAACCAAAGTGAAGTTATAAGAGCTTAAAATACCCCCAGTGATTGAGCAAGCTTAACAGAACTTCAAGCCACATAAAAATAAAATAAAAAATAAATAAGAAATCTTAATAGAATGTTTATCAAAAAAGAAAAAGAATCTTAATAACCACCCTTTGATTCACTAGCTAGGTAAGTGGGTATTGTTATGTATGCTCATGCTGCCACTGTGTATATTGTAAACAAGTTTCCCATGATGGTGTGTGTGCTTTCAAGAATGTTTCCAGAAAAGAATGTGGAACTCCACCACTAGTTCACAAATCATGTAATTAAGCACCCCACCTAAAACCACTCGGCTATCCCTTTGCGTTGACACATTCATGGCTTCCCTTTGCGTTGACACATTCATGATTTTTTTATGACCTGAGAATTTGAAACTTTGTTCCTTTAAATCTGGGACACCACTAGTCCGCCCTTGGGTGTCACCTGAAAAATTAATCTACACAGCTGCTAAGGTAGTCGAGCTAATGAACCTGGGACCTTAAGTGTCACTACATCGAATGAGCTATTGAACCACCAAGTGATTGCTATTTATCTTCTGATTAATGAAAGTAGTGTTTATACAATATAACATTTTCAAAACTGAAACATGAATGTGAACATTCAATCAAAGCAACATAACGCAAATATTTTCAAACAAAAAAGTGTAATACAAATGGTTTCATGCAAGTAAAACGTCATTTGTTAAGTAAAAAAATGCAAACAAATTAACATTAACAAGAAATTAGAGAGTTCCAATTCAGTTCCTCTATAGATTCAAAACTGAAACATGCTCATAATCGAAGCCTTACAAATAAAGTTCCTAAATTATGTTCACTTAAGTCAAAATTAATGCGTGAGAAGTTCAATATATAAAAACTAAAGACAAGTATGGATACCGATTGGAACAAAGACGCCACTGTCAACGCTTCTTTCTGTGCCATATTAAGTAACCAGGCCTCGTCTCCCTTCATCATAATGGAAAACAAATAGTTAAGACTTACCTTCACCATGCAGCTGCAATTAAGTTCATAATTCTATTTGTTGAAACTAAAACTTCTAAGAAAACACTACACCCATGTTTTTTTTAGTTGTGGAGCTTTGGGGAAAGAAATAAATACTTATCATTTTTTAATAGATTCTACTTCAATGTGTAAGAGTTCTGATATAGGTTATGAAGGGGTTAGTATATTTTCAACAGGGGTATTCTGGTAATTAGAAAGACTTTCACCGCTATAGATGTAGAGGTCAGTGTTAAAAGGTTATGTTTTGGGTAGTAGATTGATTGGAGAGCTCTATCCTTCGTTCTTTTTCTTTCTTTTTTTTAGTATAAATTGAGGGAGGGGGACCACAATCCCTACATGAAAGAAACTACTGCTTTCAAATCATTTGAAAATCAAATACTGATTTTCAGGAACCCGTGACACTCTATCCTTCCCTAATGGCTATGATATTGTAGTTTTTTGGTAAATTCATATCGTTGTTTTTCTTATAAATACTAACTATTTTGGCTGATTTCCCGATTCAATACCTTATAATCTGTTTTAAATTCTTTGTAATTATTCGTAAGGTGTTTGGTCTTGCTAGATTTGAGGCTGCTTATGTAGGTTGTGTCCTTGTGGGTTATTTTTTATTGTAGTTTTTTCTCTCCCGTTTTTTTCTAAATAAAAGCTTTGGTTCTAGTAAATAATAATAATAATAATTTTCCCAAAAGAAAATCTTAATAAAATATGATAAATTTTGAATCAGTAGAAAATGTTTGGATTAACACTCACCAAAATGCCTTGAATATATTTCTCAACTTGTTAAGAAAATAGCAGTAGGATTTCCTGGGGATGGAGGATTCTGCTTCAACAATGAAGCCAAAGTTCCAGCTTTTGCAAGAGCATCTGCATCAGACGCATACAAAACCTCGACCTCTTCCAAACCTATTTGCCTCTTTATCAAATCCAGGTTCTCTCTAAGAACCTCCAATTCCCCGAAGGGAAGCTTCAAGTCCAAGGCATGAACCCCGAGTGTGGCAGCCTCATCCTTCTTAAACCTCAAGAAAGGCATACACATCTTCTGCGTTTGTCTAAAATCTGCTGCCTGCCCAACTGAACTCTTCTGTAGTGCTTCCATTATTTCACTGTCCGGTGCAAATGAACGTTTAGTTGAGTCAAATTTACTTTGGAGTATTCTTAGGCATTCTGCTTTCCATCCATCAAATTGTTCATTAACATATATCAAGCCAGTCAATTTCTTGTCCTCAGTCACCACAGTAACAGGAGCGCCCTTCTTGTTGCCTTTTTTAGAACCTAAAAGTTGCTTTTGAAGAAGCTTCCTCATCAAAACTATTGAGTCTTGCAGATATTTGTTTGCACTTTTGAGAGTTAAATCAGGAGAATCAGCCAAAGGCCAGCCAGAATTAATAACAAATCCTTCCTTCTTCAACATTTCCCTCCAAACATGTTCTGCATAGTGTGGGCAGATTGGAGTAATGAGTCGTGTCTGGACATCCATAAAACGGAAAACCAAATCACGATTCATGCCCCCAGCACCGCATGAAAACCTGTACTCATCCCTAGCTGCTTGGAGATCATAAAAACCAGTCTTCAGAGCTTCCCGAAACATGTAATCTCTGTAATTTTGCTCAGTCATTTTCACAGCAATGTTGATTTCATTTTCGAAAACACGATCAGCATAGGTTGATGGAGGGCCTGTTCTGAGGAATGAAGCAGAATCAGCCTGTAGAATATCTTCCATCCATGCAATTTCTTTAGTCAAACGCAATATTGCAGCGTTGGCAGTCTCAAATACAAAATTTGCATCATCAACACCATCTCCAGCATCAGCCAATGAGAATCGTGTGGCATCAGCAGAAAACTCTTCAATTGCCTGACTCAGAGTTCTAAAATTCCCAGTAGACTTGGACATTTTTTCGGAGTTAAGCATGATGTGCCCATTACATCTAAACCCACGTGGCCAATGGTGCCTTGGCATAATTGCAGTATGATTGTAAATACAGAATGTCAAGTGATTCTGAATAAGATCTTTTCCAGACACCCGAAGATCAAATGGATACCAATACTCAAACTCCTGTTTCATCTTATTAAGAATAGACTGTGAGATACCAGTTGATTTTGGCTCTGCGCCACCACAAAAGACAAAATCCCACACTTCATCATTCAACTGCTCAGGTTTTATTGCAGTAGCACCTGATCCATACAAGTCCCCATTATGCAACAAGTGAGCAATGGTGTAGTAAGCCATGTAAATGGTAGAATCAGATAATGACTCAACTAGAAATTGTTGGTCCCAAGGAATCCGTGTTCCAAGACCAAAACTTCGTGAGCATGCCCACTGGTTAAGCCAACTCAGTGTGTGCTCAAATCCATGTCTTGTCTCATCAGAAAAAAGATCCATGTTGGTCAAGCATTCTTCAGCCAACTTCTTCCATTCTGATTCCCCATATGTGATGTACCTGTTACGAATACCATTAAAGTAGAGATTAGACATATTATTAGGTCAATCATGGTATGTTAAATAATTAACTAGAGAGATGGTTAGAGATAGTCACCATTGATCAGTAAGAGCTACAATGCACTCATCTCCAGACCGAGAGATGACACGCTTCTCAGGTTCACTATATGGGATAGCCTGACCAGTTTCAATTAGCTTGCTCCGAATCAAAGGCTTTGCTTCCTGCACTTTCCTTCCACAAAATTCACCAACAATTAGTGTTCCATCAGTAAATCCTTTCAAATATGTCAATCTTTTTGCTTCAGCAAGCTTGTCCTTCTCATTCTGACTTTTAATTTTTAGATCCAAGCAAACTTTTTCAGCAGCCCTGTCTCCGAATTCTGGGATATCAATAATGGGAACAATATCATACGGAAGCACCCATTCATCTTTAACACCATACTTGGCCCTAAGAGCTGGTTTTGATTTTAAATCATGCATGGCCATATAATCATCAGGAGCATCACTAGGTACACTGGTAACGATACCAGTTCCCTTATCCGTGAGAATTGTAAGCATGGGAAGAGCATAAATTATCTCATTAAATGCTAGAGGGGACTTCAATGGGAGGCCTATCAAATCATTACCAGTCAGCTGAATCAAGCAATTGGGTTTTTCAGGAACTCTAGAAAATTTCTGATAAGCTAAGTTAAGGGCTGCTCGTTCAGTAATAATGAATACATCAGTGTCATTAATTTCAAATGCTCCATATTTACCCTCAGGTAGTACCCAAGCATTAGTTTGACCATACATGGTCTCAGGTCTCAATGTTGCAGCAGCTAGATACACATTTCTACCCTCCAACACACCCATTTTAGGAGGAAAAGGTTGCACAACCTCCATTTTTATCAGTGTGTAATCCTGGGGCTGAACCCCTTCGCCAGATGCTCTATCATGATCAGCACAGGGTTGGCCATCTAAGGGTGAATATATGGCATATCTGACATCTTTAACAATCTTACCCATGGATTTCAATTTTCGCATTTGCCACTGTACAAATGAATCAAAAAATGGATTCATATCAGTGGTAATAAAAGATCGCCTCCAATCACAACCTAAACCAAAAGCCTTAAGGTCCTCCACAGCCAAAGGAGGAAAGAAAGTCAACCAGTTATAAGGATTTTGAAACTTAGATATCTCACTATCAGACAGACCAAAACTGCGCATTATTTCCCACTGGTACATTTGTCCACTTGACTTTGAAGCTGCCTTAGATTTCTTGCCCTTAAATTTGTCAGGTAATGTTGGATTACTTTCATTTGCATCCTCAACATCTACTTTCGAGTTTTCTTGCTCTTCTCTTTCCTGCGGGAAGACAGGTGGATCACCAAACTGTTGGATTTCCCTAGCAAGCTTATCAGCAGAGGCCTTGATAGGCATTCCTGTGCAGTGGAAACCAAATGGTAATAGGACGTTTGCACCTCTTAGCCTGTGATATGCTGCAGCAAACTCCAATTTTGAAAGTGAGAAAGCATGCCCAAGATGCAAAAAACCATTCATATAAGGGAAGGGAAAATTTCCAAAGAACTTCTCGCCCTCTTTGGGAGGTGTTTCACATGCTTCTGCCCTAAAAACATCATTCTCTTCCCACAAAACGCGAACCTTAGCTTCAATTTCTCGGAGACTGTTCCTCCTAGCAAAGCTTTTCCCACTCTCTGATGCCATATCTGTAAGACTAAAATATCTGCAGGCATCAACAATATTGTAAGAACTACACCATAAGAAGCACTCTAAAAATTTAAAGCAAACAGAAAACATTAACATAAAATAGAAAGTTTGAAACAGCATACTAATGTACTGTACAGTTGCACATTTCAAAAACCACTCCCATATTAGAACTCAAATTCATTCAACTTCGATCCTAAGTAAAAGAACTATAAAATCAAATAAAAATTAAGGGCCTATATAAATCAGATATAGGAATATATAAATCATAAGTATCATTTAAAAAATAAATTAATCTTCAACAGATTTGGGGGACTTCGCTTCTAAACCGCCACTTTACTCATTGCCACTCTCGACCATTATAATTAATAAGGCTAAATTACACCATGGGTCATTGAGTTTCGGTATATGGCTGAGGACCAATTAGACACAAGTGAAAACTATTAAACCAAAATAGTAATTTGCTATATTTATTTAGATTTAAAAAATAACACAGTTACAACTTCCCACCGAGCTTGCAGGGATAAACCATGAGACAAAAAAAAAAAGTAAATCATAGAAGTGCGCATAGAGTACGGCCTAAAAAACCACTCGGTGTACTATGATGACCCCCACAAATTATGATGACCAAACATCAAATTATACTTTAAAACAATATACGACGCATTCAACAGAAGTTTACGAATTGTATATACTCCATGCTGGTTTTAGCCAGAAAAAATAGCATTTAATAGAAAAATCCCCCCCCCCCCCAGAAAAAAGAAAAAAAAAAAATCTGATTTCATACTCATATATCAAAACAATACTGAAAGTGAACCGAATACCTAAATATAGTAATTGGTATAGGTATCTATTTAACAATGAATTCAATTCATGAACTGGGTCATTCCCTTGACATTTAACATCCAACAAGATAAATGAAACTTAAACCCACATTCACCCAATGAAACTCATCCCCACACCCTCTTCTCTAAAATAGAAAAGAAACAAAACAAAGCAGTACTAGAAAAAAACATTTACAAACTCCCGAAATCGAAATCTAAAGGGGGAAATGCAAATGAGGGAGGATGAAGACAGACTAAAGTGATGTCTATACCTTATATTCAGAACAGAACGACGATTTGTGGAAAGTGGCAAAAGGCCCTTCAAGGCATGAGAAAAAGCCAGTGAGAGACTGGTAAATTATTAAACCAAGAAGAGACAGAGTACGTTTGCCTGTAAATCAGATGATTTTGAAGATGAGATGAAATACATCTTACAATCTAGGCTAATACACAAAAAATGATTGAAATCTGCAAATAAAATAAAATTAAAATAGTAATAAAAATAAGACAACAAGCATTGTCAAATATCGTCTTCTTTAATCTAAATAAATAATGATCCGTAATATTTAAGACATCTCTTATTTTCATTTCTACCGTTTGAAGCTATATATCTCAATTTTCATCCTCATAAAACAATTTATTCAAATAAAGTCCTTCAACCAAAAGAGAGGAGATAGGAAACTTAAGGGTGAAAAAGGCAACAAATGAAGGATATAGATCTTATTATTGTGCGTGTGCAAGAGAGAGAGAGACTAAGAGAGTAAGAGACATAAGAGAGTAACGAGAGAAGCAAGTTTTCAAATCAATAGTAATGAGAAAGACAATGAAATCTAAACACGGTACAAGTACTTGAATAATTTACCAAAATCCATGCATCTAAACCAATTAAAAATGGTGGAAGAACAAACATTTTATTTAGAAATGAGAATTGAGAGAGCTTAAAACACAGAAATCAACAACAAAACAATGAGATTAAACCAAAAAAAATACATAGGAAGAGGTGAAAGGTGTTGAGGATCTCATTATCTAACAATAAAAAAGAAAGGGTCATTCAAACATTCATAAGACAAGATGGACTACTCCTCTCATAATCAATTAATTTTGAGATGAAATTTCACGTTTTTTACTATGATATCAAAGTCTATAAACCCCATAAACCCTAAATAGATATTCGGTCCAATCAGATTGAAATTGAGATTCGATTCAAGATTGAAAAACCCAAGAGAGGCACATTTTGAGGATATCATTATCTCACGTTAAAAAAGTGAAGATGCAAGGCAAGGTGGATTATTCCTCTCATAACCGATTGATTTTAAGATGGATGAGTACACTTTCTAATAAAAAGCAATAAAGTAACAGTAGGTCACCGGTCGGAGGTTTTACAAAGACGGAAGCTTGCAATGAATGTGGAGGAAGAGATGCTGAATTGAAATGTAAAGATATAAATAATGTTGAAGTTGATCGGTGGATCAAAGAAGCTAAGAATTAAAAGGGAATTGATGACTAATTCATATCCGAATCAACCAAAAACCACGTCCAAAAACTACTCCGCTAATGCTATTAAAGAATTTATACATATGATAAACAGCTCCTCCATTTTTTCATTAGAGGGGTAGAATTTGTGTTTTTCAAGTGAGAAGAACGACATAAATGGAGATTGAGAGAATACCAAAAACAGAAAACTAGAGGAATAGTAGAGGTAGACTGTGGCGGCACGAACGGTAGAATAACGACGGCGACGGCGACGGCAGCCGTGAACGGGATAAATACGGCGGCGACGCTCAGCAGCTGAAACAGAGAGGAAGACGGCGGGAAGAAGAAGAGATGAGTGTGGAGCTTAGCTAGATGAAAGGTTAGGGCTTTCATTTTTGTTTTTTATTTTATATTGGGCTCAATTTTGTTTTCCTTTACAAAACATTGGGCTGAGGTTTAAAATACATGGGCTGATTTTCTTTCCTTTTTTTTATGGGTAGTAAATAGCTACTTTTATAATTTTTTGAAATATTGAAAAATATTTAAAATTTCAAAGGATTTTTTTTTTTTTTTTTTTTTAGTGGTTGATGGAATGTAAATTAGATCAAACAATAAGAAAATATATTTTTTTTTTCCTCCTTGATCTTTTGCCTTCCTACCCCACCAAACATACTCTACTTTTATGGAAAGGATTTAAAGTAAGAGTATTTTGATACTGAAGCGGGTTGAGTGCAAGAGTAATTGATGATATGTGATATGTATGGTGGTTTTATAAATATCAACTTGGGTTATATATAAGCTAACATGGATTGATGAATGGTTTTCATGATTCAACCATTAGTTTACTTTGTTTTCCATTTAAGAAAAAGAAAATTGATATCACGAGCTTGATCATGTAAATTGATATTTGACTCTGGAGTTCTACATCTAACAAAGTTTTCCACCCACGTCCTTTCTCATTTATGAACTTAGAATTTTTTTACAAATTTCAACTGCATTGTTGTATGGATTAAAAAAAAAGAAAACAAAAAAGAAAGAGGTTATATATAATTTCAACAGTGCACTAACAACAGACTAAATTAAAATTTTGATATTATATAGTGTTATGTGAAAAATCATACAAATATTAACAATTTGATGGGCATACAATACATTTCATATATGTACACAGATAAACTTTCAATTTGTTAGGGGTGGTAGAATGAAATTAGGTCCATTTCATCGTTGTCAAATTTTAATGTCATCAATCACTAATTTATTATCACTATAATTTTTTTATCTCTTTTGACAATGGTCAAGATAATGGTAGAGAGCCTTTATATATTGAATGAAACTAACTAACCATAATAATAAATGAGTTCAATTAATAGAAGTTGAAATACGCCAAAATGGCAAAATCAAATTAAAACAGATCGTAATAATTTAATATTATTTTTTATAAACTGTAAAATTCAGTTTATTTTAAAATATATATAGAAGACAATGAGTAGATGTAAATAAAGAGATTCCTCATTTTTTGTAAACAAAATTGTGACTTTTAAAAAAGTTTCAAATTTCCTCCCACTCTTGTTCTGATAATAAACAATAATGTTTGTTTAGAAGGAAAATAGAGACAAAATCAGTTTAATTCTTCTGTAAGTATGCAAATTCAATCAGCAGGAAAGGGATTCAAAATGACAATGTCCATTAAAACGGTTGTCATTACTGGAAGTAACTAAAGATAAAAACGTTAATTATACACTGAATTTGAACAAGTATGAAGAAATGTTCATTTACCAATGCTAATATCATGAATTTTCAGCAATTTTCTCTTACAAAACTTTTCTCAGCAAACAAACATGAATAAAATCCTCAGGAGTACCACAGGACAAGATCAGAAAATCAAACAAGGGAGCAGAATATGAAATCTGAATTCGAAAACATTGAAATAGAACAGTAAAATCTAACAACATCAGTAACGTATAATGGAATTGTAATCGAGCAAAAAGAATATGCAATCGAGAGTTGGGAACAGTCGATGAATCCCTACAAAAGTGTACAGCAAAACCAATTACAATAAGAAACCTAGAGGTACCAGAGCCGTGGCGGTGTTCAGAGAATCTCTCTCCGCGCTGAATATCCATAGCGAGATCGGCGAATATTGTCTTGGCGCTTCTTGTAAACCAATCCTCCAAATACAGCGACTGCAACCGCCGCAATCACTCCGATTGCGATTCCGAATTTATGAGCTCCACTCATCCCATCCTTCGACTCTCCATCCGATTCTTCTTCATTGCTCACATTTTCCCGGCTAATGTCGCTAGGTTCAGACGGCGGGGGAGACGGAACTGAAGAAGAGGAAGGAGGAGGCGAACGAGTCGGAGGTGAACCTGGAGCAAGATCTGCTGGTGGAGGCGATGGAGGAGAACTTACCCGTGCATTCTGAGGCGATGCGTCTGGTGGAGTGGAAATGGAAGAAGGAGAGCGCTGCGGAGGTGAATCCGCGCCGGTCTGCGGCGGCGGAGCGGGGGATTCCGCCGGGGAATCCACAGAAACAGCGAATCGCACCAAAAGCAGAGCCGAAATAACTGCACACCATACTGATGCGAACTTGGCCATTTCTTTCACCGAATCTGCGTCAGAAACGTGGAGAGAAAAGGCGGCACAGAAATCGAGAAGAACGCGATTACAGCAGTTGAAATTTGAAATGAAAAGAAACGGAGAATTTAGAAGAGATAGAGAGAGAGAGGATTGAAAGCAGATCTTGGTATCGGGATGAGAAAAAGGCGAAGGGCCTGGATTCACGAGCAAGGGAAGTGCACTGACGGTTGAGATTGAACGGCGGACCGGCGAGGGATACGGAGGAGACACCGGGAGAGGCGGCGTTGGGATTTTGAAATTTACAGAAAGAGTGATTTGAAAGTAATGAGGAAGATGCTGAACTAAAAGCCTGGCTTTGGGCTTAATTAAACCAATGGGTTTTATAAGTCAACACCATTAGGTTGTTAATTATTTTATTTTTATTTTTTTTTGAAAATTTTTCATATATTTATGAATACCAGTTTTAAAGGAAATTCAGTTCATTAGTAAAGCCAATTAGAGTAGTCAACTTTTTATTAATGCACCTCAATGACCCTATACATTATTGTCGAAATATTCACTTTTAATTGTTGTAATCTCAATAATAATAATAATAAATTGATTGAAAAAAATCATGCACACATGATGTCTTTCATGGGGACTCTTTTATTTATGATCACTCAAAATAATTAATCTATAATTTCACATCCGAATATTTTTTTGAGATTTTTAACTATATTTCAAATTAGTATTTACTAGATATTCCTAAAAAAAAATTACATCTAAACCAAAATTTGGCTGTAATAATTACTTTTAAAATTATCATACTAATTTTAAATATTCTTAAAAACTATATCCAAACAAATTTTTTGGTGTAACTATTACTTCTAAATACTCAAAATAAAAATTTATTCTAAATATTAATTTTAAATACTCTTAACAACTATATCCAAACAAGTTTTTACTGTGTTAATTATTTTAAATACTAAGAATTAATATTTATTCTAAACACTATTTTAAATTTTTTTAATATTCTTAAAATCTGGATCCAAAATATTAATTATCTTATAGTCTTCCATATTCCCCTATCCTTTTACCTGTATTAATTATCAAATTTTTACAGGAAAGATTCAAGATCGATTATTACTTGAAAAATTCAAGATCAAATAGACTTCAATCCGAAATAGCTGTTTGAATCTCAATTGTGAGGGAAGTAGTTTAAATTAAATAAAATTAGCCCATTGAAGATTATATCAAAATGTGAAATTATTGTTTAAAAAAACATTCTCGTCATTTGACTTTCATGTTTGTTCAATTTTGGTCATTTGACTATCAAATATTTAATTTTAGTCCTTCAACTTTCACATTTGTTCAAGTTTAGTCCCTATAATTTGCATTGTTCAATTTTATCACTCAACTTTCTAAAAAAAAAAAAAAAAAATCTTCAGCTACTTGAAAAACATATTTAATGTAATAATAATTTAAAAAAAAAAAAAAAAAATTAATCTTCTTCTTCACGTTGATGCCCTGTTTTTTTAAAAAAAATCTTACTACATCCTTGTTCGTGTTCGGAGACTCTTTGGTGGATAACGGCAACAACAACTACGTTGCTACCACTGCCTGAGCGGATTCGTATCGGTATGGAATTGATTTTCTGATGCATCACCTGACCGGTGGCTTCTTACTTTTGTTTGAATCATGTGCTGATACTAAATTGTATATATTAAATTGCTGCTAGAAATACAAACATAACCCAACATCAATCAATTTCTTCCAACCAAATTCTATGGCTGATCAATGCACCAGTTACAATTGACACACAAGGAACCAAAATCATACCTCTCTGCCATAATGATGAGACGAGGAGGAAGGCGACCAAGGCTTCGAAGATGACTCAATAGTCGATTTCTCATCACCCATGACCACCGCAAAGATGTATTAAAAAAAAAAAAAAAAAAAAACAGAGCAAAATAGAACAAATATGAAAGTAGAAGAATCTTATGGATCCACCTCCTACATTTGAGAAAAGGCGGAAGCGACAAATCGCTTCTACCGAAGGAGTTAAACGTAAAGTTACGTTTATCAGTGAGTGAATGAGTGTAACATAGTGAAACGAAAATGAGTTGATAAACGAATTCCTAGCTCTAGAAGATCGACCTGGTAGCCTATGTTGCGTGCATACTTCAATTCTTCGCTAAAATACACATCCACGAATTCTCTGGTTGGGAAGATTAGTGTTTGACTCTTATTATTCCTATAAGATAAAAAAGGTCGAGTTATTGTTTTAGGACAGCCAATATGAGCTTCCAAATATCCATAGAAGCGGTCTATATCCCGACCTTCTAAATTACCATGCCAGACAAGCTTACTCCCACCACCAGGCATAGGAAATATTATTTTAACCAAAATTATTAAAAAAATGTAGAGGTTGATCAAAGATAAAGCAACTATAACGAAGTTTTAGTTAACCCTTACAATTCAAACTTCCGAAGTAAAACAGAAAAATGAAAAAAGAACAAAATTAGAAAGTGCATTCATCCAGAGTGGGATTAATTTTGTATCACCATAAGCGTCTAGACAAGAACCATATCTATATTATATTTTGTATTAATTACATGATATTTGACATTAATTTTGTATTACCATAAGAGCTTAGACAGTAGCAGAGCCTACATTATTACTACTCAGAGATCTATGGTCATTATTTGAGCAAAGTATTGAAATCTCATAAAGACACCACAAAATTATATATTTTTCTTCCCATTAGAATTTGATTTGAACAATCACCGAAACGTCAGTGGCGCACGCAATAGTTTCAATATTTTGTGTTAATCCAGTTCAACACCAACGTTACAGATTCGACCAAGAAATCGGTATTATCCCCCTCCCCAAATTTATACTAAAAAAAAAAAAAAAATTGAACATCAAAATTACCACCTTGCCCTGAAAACCTTCCATAGCCTTTTTCAACCTTCCCATGGAATTCAGCCAAAACCACATCTACAAGAAAGAAGCCTTGAAATAAATCAAAGACGAGCCCAAATTTTCACCATGTTCAAAGGGCTTCAACCTAAACATGAACGAATATCTCCATGCAATATTATGAACTATGAATATAACTTTTGACAAAAGAAATTGCCAATGCCTGACTCCCTCCCTCCCGCCCGAAGCCAACCAAAACCATAACAGTTATGAAAATACGTCCAGCCGTTTCGGCTTTGGGCTGAAAAAAGGAAAGGATTGGGGCGGTACAAAGTCGATTGAATACCGAGTTCATACAAAATCCCATTTTGATCACATCTCAAAGTAGCCTGCTCAGAGACTTGATCAGCAAATTTAAATTCCGTTTTGTAGCCTCATCACCAGTGAACCCAAGAATTTCGGAGCTCAAACTCTGCAACAGTGGAGATAGGAAGGGTAAAACAAACAGGTAGTTGTAAAGGTAAAGAAGAAGTTATCAAGAGTAACTCTGTTCGGTACAATTCAGAAATAGCTCAGAACAATTAGGATCTCACCTCTATGTTCTTCAGAGTAAGAACTAGCGTATAAACAGACTTCTGAAGCAATTCCGTGTTTTCTGGGGTTATGATAGTTGCCTGCATGCCTCTGTAAAAGATCGAAAAAGAAATTCAACAAGCATACGA
Source organism: Cyclanthera cordifolia (assembly GCA_037832605.1). Lineage (NCBI taxonomy): Eukaryota > Viridiplantae > Streptophyta > Magnoliopsida > Cucurbitales > Cucurbitaceae > Cyclanthera > Cyclanthera cordifolia. The sequence goes on along the minus strand of JBBMEG010000005.1, from coordinate 1,453,672 downwards.
TATGTAAAAGGAATTCAGTATAAATATGTTTCAGAATGATGGAGGAAGTTATTCCAGGCTTTCAGTTACTAAGCTTATCGTGTATTTCCTTTATGTTTCGATATCAACTATCAGTAAGTTGAACAGAATTCTCCGTTTTTTTTAATCGTTGTTCTACCTTTGAGAAACTTCTTATTTCAGGTATTTAAGAACTCAAAATGCATAAGAAGGTTAAAAGTCTTTCTGTAGATATTAACAAGTGGTAAGAAATCGTGAAGTTCCCCTCAAATTTCTCTTTCTTCCAGCTTCTCTGTTTTATGACAAACAAGCCTATAGGATAGGATCAAGGATATTGTTACGTCATTTTGCACTTTCACTACTGATAATTGGTGAACGGGTATTTTCATAAAAATTCTAAATAGACAAATCACTCAACATTTGTGGTGGATTTCGTACTTGAGAAGCATATAAGAATCTTCCAAGAAATGAGCGGAGCAGGGTTCCTCCAAGTCCTGGGATCTCTTAGATTAATTTCTAGTGAAAATTGTCCAAGGACCGAAAGACTATATAGTCCCTTTTCATAATAAGATTGTGGCCATTCAGAAATCAGAGTTCATCTAAATTAATTCTAGTATCAGACTTCAAGAATAGTTCACCTTAAATCTTCTGTGGCATGTGACAGACTTTTAGTCAAGTCATCAACCTCCTTTAGAAGACCACTTTCACGAACCTCTGCAAGCAAAGGTTGAACATCTTCAGCCATGGCTTGAATCTGAGATATCACTACTTCAAATCAAAACATTTTGCATGAGAAGATAACTAGATCTGTGGGACTGAGTATCTAACATACCAAAATAGACAGTCAAACAAGGATTTTGAAGTTATAATTTACAAATGCTTGGTTTCATTCAAAGGCCTGTACCAAAATACCCAAGCAAGCACCCAGTTTTTAGCTGCAGTGCAACCTCATTATTATGTTAGAGCTATAAAATTTTGAGCAGAAAATAGCACTGAGTCACACCTTTAAAAGCAAAGGCTTTGCTTCTTCAATAACCAAAGCAACTCGTTGGGCTAATGAAAACGCATTGGTAAGCCCTATTTTCTCTGCTTCGTGTCCAAGCCTAGTGCATATTCCAACTAATGCGTCCAAGCTTACCCCTTGATGTCACTTTATTTTTTGCTTATCACATAGTATTAAACCTTCTTTGATACATTCAGTGTCAAGTGGTCCCACAGAAGGCACTGGAATAGGATCACCGGGAGTAATGTCAATCATAGTTTCCATAAGAAGACCAGACTGGTTTACTTCAACCAATGAATTACGTGGTATAATTATCTTATCATCTTCAACCTGTAAAACAAGTGGTATATTTCATTTTGTGAATGAAAAAAGTGGTAAAGAAAACAAACTCGTGCCCATGGGAAAAAACTATGATGAATTCAATTGGCATATGGTGCAACGCTCTTTCTTACAAGCTTTGATATTGAGAAAACCACAATATCTCTCTTACTTCTTTCCTTTCCTTTAAGTTTTACACATCTTGGTCAATGAAGTTTTACTCTTCGAAATTCAAAGAGTCCTCTTTGTAGCCTACATAGTTCAACTTTGGTTCTGAAACCTCTAATGAATTTACTATTTCTTAGGGCGAGTGGAGATGACTTTGAAAGGATAAAAAGCTTCAGCTCATTAAAAGCATTTTTCATGATTTTTATGGTTTTTGGTTAGATAATCAAAAGTGATAAAATTCTATAAATATTCAAAGTGCTACTAGGAGAAACAGTTATTAATGATTCTCCCAAAATTATTTATAGAAAAATAACTTTCATTTAAAATACTTCCTAGTTCAAAATCCATCTCAAACACACCCTTAGTAAAATAAAATAGCATGTTGCAGTCAAACAGAGAAAGGATATGATGTATGGACTGGAAGCATACCTCAACAACAGTTTCAATGCATCTCAAGGAAGGGTTAACACGAGTGACATTGCCAACAGTAACTCCTCTAATTCTTACAGATGTCCAGTAGAAATACCACAAGCCTGAGGAAACTCAAAGACAGCCAAGTGTTAACTAAATTTAGATCGCAGTTGAAAGCCTCTCAACCAAGCCAAACTGAGTGTGAGAAGCATAGCACCTGATACTAGAAACAACTGTTGTGCCACCCGCTCTGTCATTTGGTTTGGCTGACTTGCTCGCCGGGTTAGAGCAAGTGACGCAGAGTCGTCATTACGCTGTCTCTGCTGTCTCTGAAGTGCGACCGTGAAAAGCAGCGGCCTGGGCACGGGCGTTAGGCTGGACGCGGGAGGCGGCCCAAGCGCAGGGCTGGGCGCGGGTGTCGGGCGGGGTGCAGGAGGTGGCCTGAGCAGTGGCGCGGACGCCGGGCTGGGCATGGGCGTCGATCTGAGCAGTGGCGGCAGGGCAGGGTGGGCTGATTCTGGGCAGCGCGGGTGCAGGCGGCGTGGGGCTGGGTGGACCGATAGAGGTTGGGCAGATTGGATCGACCGAGCAGGGGGATAGGATTATCGGGATTCACTACTCGATTATGTGGAAAATTATTTCAATATTTTAAAATAAACTCTGCATTTGGTTCAGAATTTTACCAAAAAAAATCTACCTCCAACTCTGTTTATTTTTAGTGGAAAAAAAAAGGTAAGCAATTACACTTCAAAAACTTCTAATTATTATGTGATAAATAATTACTCTGTGTTTATTTGTAATATACTTAAATCGCTTATCAAATTTCAACTTGAACTTATGACTTAAATACTAATGTAGTGCTAATAAATTGGATACATGTTTTAAATCAACCATAGTTGAGATAAAAAATTCAGATGTTCCAGTACGCCACAAGTTTCAAAAGGTTAAAGATGACGGGCTTGACGTCGTGAGCGGTTGCCGGTATTCATTGGTAAAAACCAAATTTGTTGATCATAGACACACGTATTGAGTTACAAAAATTTGAAATCATTTTCTATAACAATGCGAATTTATGATCAAATACGTTATACAGTCACTGAAATAAGTAATTTTAAATTTAAGATGCAGGTATTAATACATTAAATACCTTTTTATCCAACTAAAACATTAATACGATTAAGTCAATAAATATACTAGACTATAACAACATTAATTTTCATTAAATAATTTAACGTAGTTTGACAAAAAGAACATAAATGAGAGAAAACAAAAACAAATAATATATACCTATGAACCAAAAAGTGATAACTAAATTTTGAAATAAAAAAACATAATTGGAAAAAAAAGAACCCAACGAATGAAATCAGACCTTCTAAATGATATGAACCGAATTGATAAAACACAAAAAGGGAACTTTCTTCTTTTCTTTTGTTTTCTTTTTCTTTTCTTATTGAGAAATGAGAATTAAGTTGAGTATCTTTTCAAGACTTCTCTAAAAGTAAAAGAAAAAGTTTTCCTTTAATTTTTAGTCTCTCAAATCATCGTCTACAGATCAGCCAGCAACAAAAAAGAAAAGAGAGGAATAAAAGATGCACAACTTACAAAACTACACAAATAACTCTATAATTCATCCTTTAAGTCAGTGCTGCTGCTGCTCTTTAAACTCTCCTTGGCATCATTAACAGATTTCTCTTCTGAACTTTCGGCTTTTGGACTCGAAACTGGCTTCTGTAGTTTAAAAGGGATTGATGCATTTTTCTTCAGGAATTTGTAAAACGCCACGACCGTCCGATCGGTATCAACGGTGATCTAAAAACCAAAGCAAGCAGGCAAAAATCAATTCAATCACTTCTTTAATAAGTGAGAGAATAGAAACCAATAGACTCCAATGTTACTTACAGGATCAAAGCTCTTGTTTCCAGCAGGGAAGAACAGAATTGTTGGGAATCCATCCGACTGTTAAACGAATACGTAATAAGTTTTTGTTAAACATCATCACAAGTTCAAAATAGTATTGGTCCATCCAAACAAGGTTTCAGAATATAGATAAACAGGGAGTTATAGCAAAATAAGGTGACCAAAACAAAATACTTGGAAAATAGCTGCAAAGCAAGGGATCTGATTCCAATGTAAGAGCAGCAAAGACAAATGTAAAAAGGAGACGACAAATTCACGTTACCTTTGCCCGGGGATGTTCGTTGGTTGTGCCATCCATCTTAGCAATGACAAGTGAATCAATGCCACGTAAATGTTTGGCAAGCTTATTATAAGTTGGTTCCAGTGCTTGGCAATGCCCACACCAAGGAGCATAAATCTGGAAATGAAACCTAAAATCAGTATATATAAAGATTACATGAGAGGATGAACATCTAAATAATGTTTGTTGGATTACTCGATACCTCAAGGAGAACATCCTTTGATTCATCTAGAACAATATCATCGAAGTTGTCTCCAACCACTATCTTCACGTCATCATCATTCTGCATAAGGGAAAAACACATTCTAGAGATGGAATGGGAAATAAGGTTTTGCTGGCAGGGAGAGTAACTTAATTCAACTTACAGTCTCGGGAATGGGATCTGACTTATAAAAGGGTTTTAGCTTGTCTTCCAAGAAATTTTCTCCAAACGCCTATAGGTGAATTGGATGAGCAAAAATAAATTAGATAAGACAAAATAAATGAGGCAGTCTTCACGGGGGTATGAATGAAGAAGAAGTGCCGAACCTTAACATTTTCCAAGGTAACTTCCTTATCGAGCACAAATTTCTTGCTGTCCTCATTTCCTGTGTATCCAATAACCTATACCAAAATAAAATTTCAACTTCATCACAACATCAATATATACGTAACTTTTTTTAGGATATTAAGCGAGTATCTTGGCTAACTTATGTCCATGTCAGAAAACTGTCTGATGTTATTACATTGGGGGTATTTATGTATATGGACAACCATGCGGCATGCTCAACCAAACTTCCTTATGGAGCAAAAATTTCCTACCATCCCCATTTCTAATGAAGTAGAACTTGTGTTGGATTTCAAAGCCTACAAGTAAAATTGATTTTTATTGTTGAATTTTCACAATTCCTTTCTTTAAAATATTAACTTTAAATAATAATACATTGACATAAAATGTGTGTGTGTATATATATATATATATATATAATACATTAAATGGTAATTGATGTTTACAAAAAAACAACTAACTTCGGAAATACTTGTAAATCTAAACTCATATTTTATACTACCTAGTACCTACTAAATTTACTAATTAGAAACTTACAAATCAGACATGGATTACACAAATATATCCTATTCCAATTTTCATTATAATCTAAATACTTATAGGAAAGAAAGCAAATAAGATCCCCCAAAGTTGTATATAGAAAGACTTATACAAAAGAGAATGAAAAAGATCACCTGTGGACCATTGCCGCCGATGCCAAAATATTCTGATACTGGCTTACCAACTTCTTCATTATCAATTTCCACATAAACGAAAATAAGCTGCATCAAACACAAAAATTTTAAAAAGAGTATACAAAGTGCAACCCTTGCAGCTACAAGCCAGAAGCCAGGAGAAAAATGCATCTCACAATTTTGTAGTTAATAACCACAAGAAACAAATAAGACAATTTTCTGAATTTACTTGCTAAGTGCACCATGTATTCCTAGCCAATGAGACAGACCTTTTGAAGTTGAATTTAGCTTATCACTTAAGTATTTATAATATTCTGTGCATAAGCAAAGTTAGAGTCTTATAAATAATATGTGGAACAGTGGAAGCACGATATCCACACAATTCCACCTCCCACAAATGTTTTGGGGATTCAAACATGTGACCTCTTGATCAAGGTTACGGCTATGTTGAGCTCACTTTGGCCCCCCACAACATAAAAGAAAAATGAAGTCTTAATGCATGCCGTTCAGACTGTTGGGCTGGGAACCTGGGAAAGATAAAGTTAATAATTAATCAACAACTGTACCTTTCCTTTAAAAGACTTTGCTGATTCTTCAAATATGGGGACGACTTTCTCTGAATCATTTGAAATTGCAAATAGAATTAACTGGGCACAAAAAGATACAAACGTGTCAAGAATAAAAGAACTCCGTAGCTGAACTTCAAGAACAAAAGTTGTTTCAAGGCGGTAGCCAATACAAGAAGCATGTTTTACACTGCAATACCTGTTTCTTAATTGAACTTTCAAAAATCAATGGCGCGCTTTCTTTTGTAAAATTTGTAACTAAAGGAAGCTTATTGGCAAATACAAATTCAGAAATTGCAGACTTGGAAAACTCGCCATCTGTACCAGAAACGAAACTCAGTAAACTAAAATCCAGCCAAAATATATAAATCAGAATCTTAAAGTGATTAAGGAAAACAAAAGAAATAGTCTAACCAAAGCGGATAAGCTTTTCAGCTTCCTTCTTAATCAATACCAAGGCAGGGCGTTTCACTGAAGCTTCAATGTGGAAAAGCTTTGCTACTTCAGGATTCACCGTTTGGTAAAAGTTGACATCATCTTCCAGTCTTGAAGCAGCAGCAAGCTCATCACTCTCAGAGCCCTGTCAAATAACAACACGAGATCATGAAGAAAGTAGTAAGAATCGTACTGAATTATTCATTGAGCCACAACAATACAGCAATGTGTGCAATTCATGAAGTCAAAATATCACACCATTTCCAATCAAAGGACATAAATACAAGCATATAAAGTGCACGATGGATAAAACAAACAAATCCAAGTAAACTCACCACCAACGAGTTCAGGTAACCAACAGCAACTTTAGACTCAGAATTCAGAACGCGTTCAGCATCTTCGACAGAAGTTATGTTGTAAATACCAGGTCCGATCTTCTTCTTGATCCAGGTTACTATACCATCCCTGCAATAAGAAACAGATCGAAATGTAAAATAACGTTCAATAACGAATACATTGTATCAAACAGTTCCACTATCTAGATCTCGAAGTAAAAAAAACTAATCTAAAGTTCGTCACTCGATCCATTTCCAATTCATCAACTAAAGCCAGACAAATCTTACAATTGAATACACTTACTTGGTCCTCTGTCCAGGATAAGGCTTGTGGACACCATCGGAGAAGAAATAAACAGTAGGAAATCCTTGAACATCGTACTTCTGCGCCAATTCGTTCTCCTCCGTCGCATCAACCTTCGCCAAAGCCACGTTCTCGGTCTTCAATTCAGTGGCGGCAGCAGCATATTCCGGCGCCAAGGCCTGGCAATGTCCACACCAGGGAGCATAAAACTCAACCATAACAAACCGATTCTTCTCCAGGAAATCGCTGAAGTTACCCTCCTTCAAGACGACAACGTCCTTTTCATCCACCACCGGCGCCTTGTACTCATCCTTATCACCCTCCGAGTCTTCAAAATCGGACAAGTCCCCAAAATCTTCATCCTCAGCTCCTCCACCGAAATGATCAAGATCAGGGAGATGGTGATGGGCACCATGAGTCTCATCCGCTTCCTCCAGGAAGCTGATATCTTCGTCGTCGTCGTCGGTGGTCTTTGATGGAGGATCTTTGGCTGGGGAATCTTCTTTACAGATAACGGAATTGGAGAAGAGCAGAAGAGCAGCCATGGCAAGAAGAAGAAGAGTTCGAGTAGCCATTGTGCGACGAACTTCGGATCTGAATCAGATCTGGTGTGTTTAGCAGGGTTTATAGGGTGGGGAGCAGGCAAAGTCAATACCCAAAACTACGTCGTTTTTCCTGAGAAACTTAACGGTTGAGCTGGAATTAAAAACGCTTTTCATTGGCTAATTATCGTCACAGATCACAAATAAAATGAATTTATGGTTACAAAATAATAATCATAATATTAAAACGAACCTGGTTGTTTTTTTCTTGCATAGGGAAACAAATTTGTAATTGGATAACTTTACATTAAAAAAAAAAAAAAAAAAACAATGAACTAGAGGGGGCAGTAACTTCAACTCGTGATCTCTTGACTATCACTTCTACGCTAATGTCTCTGTTTAATATTACCCAATATTAGAAAAATTACTAATATAAGTTTTTTTTACTACAAATAGAGAGAGGAGGGCAATACCGATTTACAGAATCGAACTCATGACGTTGTTGTTGAACTGATTAATTATCAAACAATAAAACCACTATTATAAGTAATTCAAATCTACTGACCAAAGCATAACTGAAAAAACATAAAATCTATATTCTAAAAAAACATAAATTTATGTTTATAACTTTCATTAATTAAAAATAGTTGTTGAATTTCGTACACTAAAACAGTTGTTGAACTAAAAAAAACCATAACAAGATATGGATTTCATTGTAGAAATAAATATTAGTGATATAAAAGTTTTTTTTTTTTTTGACAAAGTATACTTTTTATAAATGTTCATTTTCTTCATCGATCAAGTTTGAGTTAATGGGGGTGAGAGTCCTTGTTTAAGAAGTACGTGATGAGGACAAAAACTTTTCTAGGGTAGAAAATATATTATTCATTTCAGTTTCTTACTGCCGTTTATATGTTTCTATTATTTTTTTTAACATTTATAAACATAAAAGTTTAAGAAATATTTATTTGAATAAATATTTTGTTTGCATAACTGATTACTAATTGCGGCCTAAGGAGGTTGTTTGGTCGGATAAAAAAGTTAACTCTAGAAAAAATGAAGGGTTGCCCGATATTTGGATTTCGAGCAACACATCACGGTTTTAAGTACACGAACCAGCCGGGACAAAGATCTGCATGGAGGATTTCGAGGGTTGTTTTGGAGTCTTTGAGGTTGGGGATGAAGGATGTGAGATGGTTTGTGATGAGGGAATGATGGCACAGTTTTTATTGTGGAGAATGTTGCGAGAGTTTTGTCCAAGTATGATCATAGACAATTTTATTACATTGGGTGCTCTTCTGAGAGCCATGTAGTCAAACCAATTTTCCCTCGAATGACTCGAGTGAAAGCACTTCAATGCCTATTCCAATCTACAAGACTCGACTCGTCAAACATAATGCAACAATCAATCTGTTATGATAGTAAAACGTTATCAGTCCATTTCAATTTCTTGTGGCTATGTAGTTCAAATCTTAAGAGGCATGGTGAGAGCTTTGAGATGTTCACGGGCAGGACCAAGAAATTGCTTCCCTTGTCCCTGCCACTGAAATTAATGTCCGTCCCGCTAAATTCATCGTTTTTTTTACTAGTCTCGCAAGAATTTTTTTCCATTAATTTTTTTTTTCTTTCTTATTTTTTTATATTTTTTTGAGTAATAATTTCAAATAATTCATTTATTTTTAGAAAATATCTATTAAGTTTCAACAAGTATTCATTTGAATAGATAATTTTACCAACAAATGTTTTTTATCTAAAAATAAAGATATAAAACAAAGAGAATATTTTTGGCAAAGAGATGGGAGGGGATAGAGGATCGGGGAAACAAGGATGTAGAATACATTCCCCGCCCCCAACCCTGTTTAGCCCACGAAGAATTTTTTTCCATGTTTTCTACCTAACCATAGCTCCCTGCTCATTGATCGGGCTGTGAAACCACCGACTAAGTAATCGTGAACATCAAACAGACATAACTCAACAGTAACGATATTAAGAAATTACATGTTCATTCAAATAACTAAAGAATTTGACAGTCTAAGAACAAATAGAAAGAGTCGGACAAAATATAAGGAAGAAGATTGTATGCAATGTTAAGTAACCACTAACTTGTTTTTTCAAAAAACGTCTTTTAAAGCAAAAATACCATAGAAGCAAGCTAATGGGAGAAGAATATTATCTTGTAACATTTAGCAATTAGCAGTAGAGTTTCAAGTGAGACCTGTGTTTGTGTATTATGTATTGCAAAAAGAAAGAAATGAGAAGCAAAGTCCCAAGTCATTATTGGCAAAGAAATTTTTGGCTATAACTATAAGCTTGCAGCATGGTTCCTACATAGGCATCTAACAAACAAAAGAACCTCAGCTCACATTTACAATGGAGGATCAAAAAAGAAAAAAGGGGCACAATTCTCTGAGACCCAATTTACTGAAAAGATCAAGGATCTTATTAGAGCAAGTACCTGTTATCATCTATGACCCAAAAATTGATAACTAGGCACTTCATAACAATGCTTCTGAACGATATTCGCCGATCCATTCTTTTATATATCCACCCACCTCACTCTCTCTCTGACCTGTCGTTATCTGAAGTTTCCCTATAATCATCGCCCCATTCCAGTTTAGGTGAAGACGGTCTCCTTTGAGAGCGATGGTTTGGTTGAGCATGGGGATCATATTTCTTGGACGCTAGGTAGTTTAGAGCGGTAACGACATCAGTTATAACTGGTCGCATGTTTGGTTGTTCTTGAACACACATTGCAGCAATGGCTAGAGATTGGTATAATCCTCTCACGGGATACTGTCCTTGGAGCATTGGGTCAACCATTTGTGGAAACTTCTTCCGATCTCGGAACATAGGCCGTGCCTGCAACACCAGATGCATCATAAGCTTGCTTTCAGAACCGATGTTTATGTCTTCACAGGTCTAAAAAATGCAAATAAATTATGGTACACAATGCAGGACAGTTGCAACTCATGTGATTTTTCCCTTTATTAGATTAGAAGCAACAGTTGCAACTTGTATAAATTTTTTTCATTTTATTGAATTAGAAACTATTTCATCCAAGAATCTATTAAGCGAGCTATCTTACCCAAGCAACAAGATTTTGCTCCGAATGAGGTCTTGAATGATCGATTGCTTTCCTGCCAGTGATGAGTTCCAATAAAACGACACCGAAACTGTAAATATCTGATTTGAATGTCAGCTGGCCCGTCATGGCATAATCCGGTGCGCAATACCCATAAGTACCCATAACTCTAGTTGAAACATGTGTTTGATCCCCACTTGGACCTACTTTAGCCAATCCGAAATCAGATAGCTTAGGATGATACCCTTCACCGAGCAAAATGTTTGAGCATTTCAGATCACGATATATAACCGGAGGCTTCATTTTCTCATGCAAATACTCCAAACCCTTTGCTGCCCCTGCTGCTATTTTCATTCTCGTGTTCCAATCAATCACTTTTGCACCGGGTCGAAGATCTACAAGGAGATGAGAACATGTTAAATAATTGGATAGGGTAATACATAAAAAGATTATAATTCAAAGTATCAATCCATTAGTACCATGTAAATGGTTTTCCAATGATCCCAATGGCATGAATTCATATACCAACAGCCTCTGATCTCCTTCAGCACAAAAGCCAATGAGTTTTACAAGGTTAGGGTGATCGGCTAGACTTAAAGTCAAGACTTCCACAACGAACTCTCGCATTCCTTGAACTCCATTTCGGTCAAGTTGTTTGATCGCAACAACCTAGAACAGAACGAAAACAGGTCGGATTACCAAAGCATTTCAAACAGAAGCAATACCATATATGTGTATTCAGCTTGCTTAATAACTTTAACACGAGAAATTTTTAGCTTGGTACCTAACTGTTATAAGTTTGAATTTTGTTTAACATTTACAAATAACAACTACAGAATGTTTAAGTCACTGCACTCACCTCATTAACTTTCTGCAGGTATCCCTTGTAAACTTTCCCAAATCCTCCTTCACCCAAGAAGCAATCAGACCTGAAATTGTCGGTTGCTACCGCAAGTTCTTCGAATCTAAAAGTCTTTTCGCGGCCATTGGTTTCTCCTTCCTTAGAAACCTCATCTTTCAAATTCAATTTCTTTACATCTAAAGCCAATTGGTCATCTTTAGACACAACCACCTTCACATCAGAATCCTTCTTCACTACCAAACTTGAATTTACTTTGGCTTTTTCTGTAAAACTCCACAAGAAAAGAACAATAAGAAACAAAAATTTGAACTTAATTCACTTGATCGTAATCTAAATCCCCCTCCTCACAATGCAATAAGCCAGTAAACCACCATCAAACAACTGCCGGAAATTCTCAAGAAAGCAAAATGAACGTCATAAATTACATTAAAAATGTTCTAAAACCTGAGATTTGCCGTTGCAAATAGCTTATTAAACCTCGTAACTGATTAGCAAAAGATACAACTAGATTGAAACTCCGTCAACAAAACACAGCACTGTAGAAATCAAAGATTACATTAAACCCCAAACAAGAACCAATCTCAATTCCTAATTCCCACTGAAAGGGAAAAAAAATTAAATTTTATTATAAAATCTAGTTGAACAACAAAACCCCACATCACCCAAATTCCATAAAGAACAAAAAACAAAAGGGTCGAAACAGAATCGATTTTCCCCATTCGATAGATTCTTGCAAGAAAATCACCTGAAGCGTTTGGATCATCGGGATTGTGGGATTTGGAATTGAAGGTATTGGGGTGGTTTTGGTCCGAATCATCTGGTTTTTTGCTGGATGAACCGGTGCAGCCCATTACAAAATTAGAGCTCTTCCTTCGTCACCACTCCTCTGTTTCAGAGCTCTAAAAACAGAGCACACAACAAAAACGAACACCAGCAAAGAAATAAAATAAAAAGAAACTAAAACCGGAAATCCGAAGACAGCGGGAGAAAATAACGAGAGATTTAGAAATGGATAGAGAAAAATAGAGAGAGGGAAAGCTGTAATTCGTAATTCGTAATTTGTAAACTGAGGAAGAAAGAGAGAATGAGAAACAGAGAGATTAGGAATTTCGGGTTATTGAGCAATATTAATTTCGTTTGATTTTCATTAATTTATATTTGGTGTGATCATCTGCTAGAGAAATTATTATTTTGTTTCCATGAGTCCGGACTGTAAGAAGACACCACGTGTACTGCAGGGGCTGTTTAGTAAATTGCGCTTGCGGCCAGAAATATTTAATTCATATCTTGGCATAATAATCACTAAAATAGAATGTAATGTAATATTTAATTCACAATCATTCTACTTTCATTTATTTTATTTTTTATTATTTTATAACTAAAATAAAATAAAATGTAGTCCATATAGAAATATATATGAAAATTATTATTTAGATAATGTCAAGACATAACTTAAATATTTCTCAAATTTTAACGGTAGAGTTGGCTACATTATATCAAGCTTTTTTCAAGAAAACTCACACGTCATCCTCTTCTTTAGAGCCCACCTGATATATTTCTTTTGAAACACAAATAAATATTTAAGAAAAAAAAATCATCTAATCAAAAAAATTAGAAACAATAGTTAAGAATAGTGTTGTCTAATATACATAAATCTTCCATTATTATTATGTCAATAATTTGATATTGAAGCCAAAAGTAGATATAGTCCAGCGATCACTAATGATATATTAGCATCTACTCAATTTGTGGTTCGAGTATTACGTGAATGTGTAAAAATTAAAACAAATATTTTTTGAATTTATAATAATCGAGGTAAGGAATTTACTCTCATAGCCATTTAGTTCATACATATGTGTTTATTTTGGTTAGCAAATTCAATATTTGTTTTATCTTTTATTTATTGAGTATCAAATTCAATATTTATGAAAGCTTAACAATATTGCAATTTTGAAGTGCGCATGGAAAAAGAAAATCGAATATATATTTATATAAATATATATAAGCCTTTTATTATTATTTATATATATATATATAAATATAAGCCTTTTATTATTATTTTTTTCTGTCTTAAATAATGGGCGGAAGGGAAGAAGGTGTAGTTGAGCTCGTCGCAGTGGATTACCTTTGAAGGAAACAATCCTCTGTGGTTGCTTTCTTGTACGCTTACGAGAGACGCCTCGATCACCGTTCAATTTTAAATCCCGGAGTAAAAACAAAAAAAGTAAA
>JBBMEG010000005.1:1375559-1389080 GCA_037832605.1 Cyclanthera cordifolia | reverse complement strand
CCTCGACCTAGTTTGATTATATTTATTATTAATGCCACAATTACAAGAACAACAAGTTTCATGGGGTTTTATGATTAATTATTCTTTGTTAGTGTAACCTAATATCTTTATTTTCTTGAATATAAATAGTATACTTTTAGTTTTTTAAATATGCGTTTTAACTCCTGCAAAATATTGTTTATATATTTCAAATTATTTATTTTTTACTTTTACATATTTAATTTTAATTTTGTATTTTTAATCCAACTTCGAACGTTTATTTTATTATAATAAAATGGTAACTTTTTTTTCTTTTTTTTTTAAACTATCTATTGATTTAGTATTTGTAAAATATTGAAATATGTTTAATTATATTGTTAAATATATAATTCATTCAACTTATAAAATGCTGCAAAAATTATGTCTTGGTTGAATATTTACCTTGTGTGTTTTGAATGTGATTGACTATTCAATTTATTTAGCTTCTATTAACGTTGATTCAATTTTATTAATTAAACTTTGAAACACAATTTCATTCGATTAAAATTTTGACAAAACCTTAAAAAATTGAGATCATTTCAACCAATGTGAAATACACGAAAAAATGACATTTAAACGCTACAATTTTAGTAAAATCGAATAATTTTACTCCTAACGAGATGCCGTACATTCAAACGATTTATTTAGAGACTCGTTTTCCTTCAAATGGCTTGTCCTTGTTGATGGTTACGATCATGCTATAAACCTAGTCTTTATTATTATTGTTTTGAAATATAAATATAAATATATATATATATATATATATATATATTTTTTTTTTTTGGTAAAAAAAATGAGTGTTTATAAACAAAATTAATAACACCAGAAAAGGGGAAATAACAAATTAAAAGTAAATGAAAGGCACTAGGGGAACTAATCAATTTCGAGGGTGATGGAATGAAGGAAAACAGAACAAGTGATGTTATCATTTCCCATCAATGGAATCTTTAGTAAACAAGCGTTCACACACAAAAATAAAAATATGATATAATGTTTATACAATATAGGTCACGTTGTTATGATACAATATCTGTTACTTCTCAATAAATAAATACATAATATATATATATATATAGTAGAAATCGAGAGATGAACACTACAAATATTACAAATATGACTCAAACCAACTATGGATTTGATGTTAATGCATAATTAGTGTCGGCTGAGCTATACTAGTTATGTCATAAGTTCAAGCGAAAAAAAAATCATTTCTTTGATAGTTTTTTTTGTTTAATTCTTAAAATTTAAGTTTGTATTTTTCTAATAATGTATGTATAATTTATTTTACTTACTTAAAAGTAAGTATTCAAATTTCATAAATAAAATAAGTATTTTAAAGTTATTTTCTTAACTTTCAAATTTTCGTGTGATTTAAAAAAAATACAAGTACGATGTAAATATTATAGTTATGACAATTATATGTTAAAATAGTAATGATAGACTTTAATTTTAAAAATAAAATATATAATCAAATGGTTATCAAACTTGATAAAAAAATTATTATAAATTTTGAAATAGAAATATATTTCAGACAAAGAAAATGAAATATTTAATACTAAAGAAATATTCAGTTAAGATAAATATTAAATCACTAATGATGAAGTCTACCCTTCTTTTTATACTGATTAGAATTATTGAATCAATTTGTGTTATATTTGAATTTTTCTTTTTAACATTTTGGATCCGTTTTTTTATACTCATAAAAAACCCCAATATATGTGTGTGTATATATACATATATACGTATATATATCACCATTTCTGTACATTTTAGGTCAACAGAATTTATAATTAATATGCAAAAAATCAATACGATGAAAAAAAAAAATGTAGTAATAAAATGAAAAAACAATTCTATTAAAGGTCAAATAATAATTAAAAAAAAAGAAGTAAAAATAAATCAAACAATGAATGTGGAATTAAGACAATTCCATAGCTTGCCGTAAAAATGGTATTTTGGTCATTTCAATTGGACGGTCCATTCCGATTGTTTAGGTTCCGGTTTTTTATTTTCTTCTTCACCAAATATAGCAACAAAAACCAATCCTGTCTGTTAAATTTAAGCTGTTTCATAATCTGACGGTCAGAATAAAGCCTCTAGAACCCTCTTTTTTCTCGACTGTCATTATTTATTTAGCTGCCTCTTCCTATAGTGTTCTTGTGCTTGACTCACGTCCGAAAAACTCTCATTCGTCCATTTCCTAATCGTACTAAGGTATTCTGAGTTCGAAATCAAGCATCGAATCTCTCGGTTTTATTCGGTTATCGATTACGGATTATGGGTTCTCTTCAATTTCTGGAAATTTGTTGAGAATTGTGTTACTGAAGTAGGGTTTTAGCTGTTTTTTTTTTTGGTTTGTGGGGGCGGGTTGGATCTGAAAATGTGAGTTTCATTTTGTTTGATTTCAGTATAATCATTATGGTGAAGTGCTACCCTGATGTGAGTGAGGAATATCAAAAGGCCGTTGAAAAGGCGAAGAGGAAGCTCAGAGGACTCATCGCCGAGAAGAATTGTGCTCCTCTAATGCTTCGCCTTGCGTATGTTCTAGTTCTTTTGTTCTAAATGTGTTGTTAATTTAGGAATCTGGTTGTGATTGTGGGGTTTTGTTCTTGTATTTGCTGTATTTAGATGGCACTCTGCTGGAACCTTTGACCATAAATCCAGGACCGGTGGTCCGTTTGGAACTATAAGGTTCTCTAGTGAGCTCGCCCATGGTGCCAACAATGGCCTTGACATCGCTATTAGGTTGTTAGAGCCCATCAAGGAACAGTTCCCCATCCTCACCTATGCTGACTTCTACCAGGTACTTTCTTTCATCTGCTCTGTTTTGTGTTTCCACTTTTTAGGTTTTGATTGTTGTTTGATTTTGAGTTTGATTTGGTGCTTCAGTTGGCTGGTGTTGTTGGTGTTGAGATTACTGGTGGACCTGAGGTTCCTTTCCACCCTGGTAGAGAGGTTTGTCAACACTGATCATATCTGTTTTTATTTCATTCATTTTGAGAATGGATTAGTTTCTGGCTTTTGGTTCTCTGTACTGTTACCTTGTTTTGGCAATTTTTGTTTTGGAGTTGTAACTTCCCCATTGATTATTTTGATTTTGTTGAACTCTTGCTATTTTTGTTCACTCTTTGAAACATGAAAAGTTATGCTGTTTTTGAGTGTTGTGTAGGTTTAATTTTACTTGTTTTTTTAGGGTTTTATTATGTTCTGAATGATATGGTAAATCTTCTCAAATGTCTCTTGTCTTTGCCAAAAGGATGTCATGGTAGTGCATTTTCTTTGGGCATGGAATGGAAAAGGGGATGTTAGTTTATCATCTCTCCTTGTTCAATAGCAATAGGGCATTTTGGGAGAATTCTTCGAAATTGACCAAAGTTTTAATCATGTAAACTAAGAATGATAATCTATCCTATTCTTCACCGATGTAATAATCTGATATTGAGAATTGTTATTCTCTGCTCTGCAGGACAAGCCGGAGCCACCACCAGAAGGTCGCTTGCCCAATGCTTCCAAGGGTTAGTTTCCATGAGTCCATGACATTGTAGTTGTTATGTCAATGGCGAATGCGTATTTATTTCAAGGATTGCATTTGCAATTTAACTGATGGGATGTGATTTGTTTAGGTTCTGATCATTTGAGGGATGTTTTCTACACCATGGGTCTCTCTGACCAGGACATCGTCGCCCTCTCTGGTGGTCACACATTGGTTTGTTCTGCCACTTATATGTGCATATACACATTGAAATTCAAATCTTGAGCTATACAAATCAGAAATTGAATTTACGTGCTTAAGGGATGAGTAGTGTTAAAAGAATGAAACAGTTAATTTAAGTGTAGTTAATTTGAGGTTATGAAGCTCATGGTGGTTTAACTCTGACAGGGTAGGGCACACAAGGAACGATCCGGTTTTGAGGGGCCATGGACTTCCAACCCTCTCATCTTTGACAACTCTTACTTCACGTATGCTAAAAACACTTCAAAGTGTTATGGTTTTATTTATTAATGATTATTTTGTGAAGGAGAATGTTAATAACATAACTCATTTCTGCTATATGAACTATTGTTTTGGACAGCGAACTCTTGACTGGGGAGAAGGAAGGTCTTCTGCAGTTGGTATCAGACAAGGCTCTTTTGAGTGACCCCGTCTTCCGCCCCCTTGTGGAAAAATACGCTGCTGTACGTTATCTTTTATTCATCTCTGGATTATTAAGATTTATGAATTTTCACACAAGGGCTCATGTTAAGAGGGTTATGTTCTGTTAATTTCTAGGATGAGGATGCTTTCTTTGCTGATTATGCTGAAGCTCATCAGAAGCTTTCTGAGCTAGGGTAAAGATTTTTGGACCCTTATATTAATGTTGTCTGGCATTGTAGATCGGTCGGGAAGTGTCGAAAAGAAAACGTCATAACTTGTTAAATTTGATATGCAGATTTGCTGATGCTTGAGCTATATTGGAATATGGAAAAAAGAGGTAGCAGGATGCTATTGATGTTGGCTGTGATTTGCAATTAAATGGGTAGGGTGTTTTTTTTGGACAGTTGGTTTGAATTTGGGCTTTTGCTTTGTTGGGGGGATTTTGAGCTGAATGTAATATTTATCTCCTACCCTCTTTGGACTTGGAATAAAGTTTGAAAATTTTAAATCATTTTGATGTTTTTTTTCTTTTTTTTTTTTGCCATAATTCAACCAAAAGCAATCATCACTATTCAATACACAAAAGATTTCACCAACGTGTAGTATTGATAAACCAATGGTTAATCATAAGGGGAAAAATAATAATATGTAGGCCTCGCATATTTTAGGTTAAGAGCTTTAATTCTAGCGTTTTCCTCCCCTTAAATTAATAAATCATGTCTATTTTTTTGAATTCCAAAAATCTGGAGCAATGACTAATAATCTTATTTTTGTAGAGAAAATAAAAAACTCCATTCAATCCATCCATGGAAAGTTGAGAAGATTTTTGGGCTCATACTCTCTATGGGGATAAGTTTAGAAATGAAATGTGCAACTTTTTTAGCAGCCACTAGCTTTGATAGAGATAGAAGAGGCAGATTTTATGTCAAATATGAGCTAAAATGAATTAATATCCTATGACTAGTCTTGTCCACTATGAGTATGAGTAGTATTAATTAAAAAGAAGAATAAAACCCTTTTTAGTTCCTATGGGGATAAGCTCTTCCTAGGTTTTAAATAATGACCAAAATCTTAAGCCCTCACATTTAAACAAATTCAAACCCTACAAATATTTCTTATTTTTAAGCTCCAAGAATAAATCTTTTCAAGTCTGACACCGCACTACAATATTAAGTATGTGTATGTATATAATAATAATAATGTAAAATCGAGGGTATATGAAAATTAAGCTTTCTTTTTTGAAGATTAGACTAAAGTAGAAATATGATTACAAATTTAGATAAAATTTTAATTATTAGCAAATGTAATATCTCATTTAGTCATAATACTTATAATTAGTCAATTTAGTCATAATACTTATAAAGAATTTAAAAAAAAAAAGAAAAAGAAAAATCAGCATTGACGGAACATTTTAATGCGAGATAAGAAATTGGCAGTCTCTTTCTTACAATGGGGTTGTTTCTTTAAAGTATAAAATGATAAGAGAGCACTCATTTTTGTGTGAAATTTCACCCAACTTTCTTCATCTTTCCAAAGCCCCTCCCATTAGCGTCAGTGGAATGTCATGTACCAGTGGTTTAAATTCTAGCAAAAAAAAAAAAACTTAGATTAAACATCTTATTGTATGAACATTGGAATTGTAAGAGTACAAAGAGAGCGTTACCAGACTCAAAGCACTGATCTAGTTAATGCATCACTAATACCAGCACCAGAGCTATGCTCGTTTTGACTTGTTTCAATGTAGTTAAAAATGAGTAATTACTTTGAAGAGTTAGCAAAAAAGAGTAATGATTAAAAATGAATGATTAATTTGAGTTAGTAAAAACGAGTGATTATTTTAAGAAAAACTTATAAAACTAAGAATATTCCTTTTTTTTATGGACTATCCTACTTTGTTTTGTTCACGGTCTCTACTCACTTGTTTGTTTTCTTTTATAATTTGTTTGGTTTATATTTTTGTTCAAATTCGTTACGCTGGTGTTGAACTGGAATAACACAAAACAATGAAACCACTGTACCACTGATCCATTCGGTAGATTTAAGAAAAACTGAATAAGAAATGTTCACAAAACTTCTATTTTGTATTGATTTTTTTAAAAAAAAAAACCAAAACAAAAACGAAACTTTTAGTATTATTATTTTCTTCTTTCTAATTTCTTGATACCCCCACAAAAGCTGAACTTCTATTAACAAAAACCACTTACCTTTGCTTATTCTTTACGAACAATTCTCTTTTTTGATATCATGTCTGTCCGCTGCTGTGTTTTATTCTTTTATTTTTTTTTTTTTTAATTTTTATAAACAATAATTATGGGATGTTTGGTATGAAATTTTTGGACTATAAATAATCTTAAAAAAACTATATCTCAACAAGTTTTTTATTGCAATCATTATTTTTAAATACTTAAATTAAATTTTCATTATAAATACAAATTTTAAATACTCTTAAAAACTACACACAAACATTACTTCTAAATACTCAAAATCAACTTCTCATTCCAAATACTGATTTTAAATACTTTAAAAGATATATCTAAACAAACTTTTGATTACTAATCATTACTTTTAAATATTCGAAATAAATTGTTATTCTAAATACTAATTTTAATACTCTTACGAATTGCACCCAAATAAATTTTTGACACAATCATTACTTTTAAATACTCAAAATAAATCTTTATTCTAAATATTAATTTTAAATCTCTTAAAATCTAATCTAAGACAATGTTTCACTTATTACTTTATGATCTTTCTTGCAGTCCAAGCCTTAAGAATAATAAAGATAAAAAAAACAAAAAAACAATGGGGGTTGTTAGTAACTTTTATGGCCACACAATTTTTGGATTTATTACAAAACTAAAAAGTTGTTTACATATTTATTGGATAAGTGTGGATTTATGTTTTGGTGGGTTCCACATATATTAGAATAGGAGAAGATCACGGGTATATAAGTATTGACAACCATTTCCATTGACATGAGACATTTTTTGTTTCAGATTGTTATAAAAACACACGACTCAAGTGTAATAGTAAATCTGAAAGGACCATGAGATCAAGAGTTCAAATCTTCATTTATAATTAATGTAATCTAAAAAAAAATAATAATAATAATTAATCTACAAATTTGATACGAGATGAAATTCTACTTTATTTAATAATATTCCACGATGATTTTGGACTTACTTCACACACTACTAAGAATAGAATATAATAAAAATAAAACAGTCACCGATTTCCCAAATCACGGATTTCCCATTCATATAATGGGAAATAATATTAGTGTGATTGTTACCTTTTCTCAAACATGGTTTAATTAATGCACACAAAAACATTTATTTAATGCCCCAATTATTAAATGACGACTATCAACAATATTATGGTTCTACTAATCACTATTTTTGTTTTTAATAACTAGTTATCAATAATGAAAAAATAAAAACTAGTACTATCATACACAACAATAATATTTAAGAATTTATAAATTAATTAAGAAAATAAATCTATTGAATATGATTGCGAAGCCTCTTTAACTTATCACCCATTAATGTTTAGATTTGATATAAATGAAGGTTTGAAGATATGTAATTTTTTTTTTCTAATATAAATTTGGAGAGAAAGACAACAAATCTTTTAGGGATGATATTACTGCTCTTAAATAAATTAAAAACAAAATAGAAATTTTCGAAATAGAATGTGTTGAACTGAATTAAAACTAAACGATAAAACTATTGTGCTGTGTTCCATAGTAAAAAAAGTAATTGAGAAAGTTTTGGTGGATGGTGGTTGACAGCTCAAATGAAATGTGATAATCAAAGAAATGGCTGGAGTTCTCATCAAAGTTATCATCACCGGTGAGTGGAACATTACAAACATATTTTTGTCATTTTCATGCATATAGAATTGAAAAATTCTAGATAATATTTTGATGTCATAATTTTTAAATATCTAATTTTAATTTATGCATTATTCATAAACTTTTAAATTATTAATTATGGTCTTTAAATTTTAAAAATAATTTAAAAATAGTTTTATTTAATTTTTTTGTTATTATTATTTTTCAATAAATTTAAAAAATATGTTTACCTTTTGTTTTGTTCTTTTATTTAAATTATTAATATTTAAAATCAATTTTCATTAAAGGGTTGTCTGTAAAGAGTTGAGTAATTAAACTTAATAACTTTGAAATAAAAAAAAAAAGATTTTTATGGATTAAAATTGAAAATATAAAAACCAAACCTCTTTAACCATTTTTAAATATTTAAATTTAGAAATTAAAATCATATAATTCATCGATAACAAGTAACCGCGCATAGTGGAGGCATTTTGTTAGAAAGTTGTTTTGAAAATGAAAAATACAAAAACTAACAAAGGAATATAAAAATGAGGAATTGTATTAGTTGAATTATTCTAATAAAAATATAGCGAAAGTCTAAAGTATTTGTATCTATCAATTATTATAGTATAAAAGAAAAAAAGAAAAAAAGAAAAGTCTACCTATAAAAAAAGTAGTATAAAGCTGTGAGAGGAGATGGAGTTGCAATATTATTAGAGGTGATTTTGAAAGTGAAAGAAGATGGTGAGAGAAGAGGGTGAAATTAGTGAGAGGAAACAAGGGGGTTGGATCACCTTCCCCTTCATCATAGGTACGTAATCAATATATAATGGTATTTAATTTCTTTTAATCATGTTTTGGTTTAATTAATTTGATTTTGTCAATTGAAACACAGGTTCTTTTGGTTGCTTGGTGCTGGCCAGCGGGGGGTGGCTTGCAAATTTGATTATATATTTGATTAATGAATACAACATTAACAACATCGATGCTACTTTGATTGCAAACGTTGTTACTGGTTGTCTCAGTGTCTTCCCTGTCCTCGGAGCTGTTATTGCTGACTCTTTCTTCTCCTCTTTCACTGTCATAGCCATTTCTTCTTTCATTTCTCTTTTGGTATATATATAACCTACCTCTATCACTCTTTTCTTTTCTGCATTGGTTCAAGCTATTTGTTTTAATTTGAAATCCCAATCAATAATCAACATTAAATAGAGAGAAAACGACCACATGCTACTTCCTTGCATTTTTCAATGTGGAACGACAATTTTCTTATAATATGTTGCCAAAAACCTAACACTCACATCTCGATTAACCAAGTAATTGTTCTCGTTTGTTTTTGTAGGGCTTAATTCCCCTAACACTAACTGCAACGATCCATTCTCTTAGGCCGGTGCCATGTGATCACACCAATGGCTCAATCACATGCGAGTCCCCTTCAAGGCTCCAATACACAATCTTGTACTCAAGCCTTATACTGGCATGTGTCGGAGCCGGAGGCACTCGCTTCACCATGGCAACATTCGGAGCAAACCAACATGACGCGGTTAAAGACCAAAACATTTTCTTCAATTGGTTCTTTGTAACTCTCTATGTTGGATTTTTGGGAAGCTCCACAGCCATAGTTTACATCGAGGACAATGTGAGCTGGGGCTGGGGCTTTGGCATTAGCCTTGTGGTAAACTTTATAGGCTTGGTCATTTTCTTGCTCGGAAATCGCTTTTATCGCCTAGATAAGCCTCGAGGAAGCCCGTTCACGGCACTAGCTCGAGTTCTAGTTGCTGCTGCTCGGAAAAGGCTAGCCGGGGTGCGATCACTGGAGGGGAGTGATGGTTACTATTATGGTGAGGAGCATGTGGGAAAAGTTGACGTGGATGGATTGCCCTCAAAGACTTTAAGGTATGTCATGCTTCAATGAATTCATGTCCTTTTCCACTTTTTATTTAAAATTTTGACTGTCCGCCTAATTTGCATAAAGAAACAATATGAACAAAACTTAATTACATTTATAATGAGAGATCTTTAAGAAAAAATAATGAAATACTACAGGTTTGTTATATTTTTGGATTGTTATGATTATTGTTATGATTATAGTAATCAAGTTAATTAAAGAATACTATATAGTTATGGTAAGATATATTATTTTGTTTGACAATAATTGAGATGCCCTAATAGATATCACACAAATTTTAAACTTTTAATCACTTAATTATTAGAGAAAAATTGATGAGCTGTACTAATAGATACCACAAAAAAAAAAAAAAAAAATCTAAATAAAATAGAACAAGTTGTCTACTTATTAATTAGGAGGCAAGTTCTCTAAATCATTTGTGCTATATTAATTTTTCTTTTTCATTTAATAGTGATATATGAAACTAAAATGTTTTGTGGCATCTATGGTGTTTTTATAAGGAGGAATAAAGAGGAAAGTTTCTTCTCAAATAAAAATTATTAAAATAGAAAGATTTCTTTTTTGTCTAATAACAAAGGTGTCAGATATATATGCGCTTTAAGTAAATTTTTCTCTACTCATTAGAAATTTTTTAATTAATTATATATAATGTTGTACAAAATATAAAAAATATTGTATATAATATTCACTAAGAGCTAATTTTTTATTATATAAGCCAAAATAACAGTAGTTCAACGTCATTCAGTGGTAGGACCGTGAAGTCATGAGTTCAAATCCTCCACTTCAATTGTTGTAATTAAAAAAAAAAAAAAATTTTATATATATATATATATATATCAATAATTGCCAGTTGCCTAATAAAACAAATAATCATAATCAAATCAAATTTTTTTTTTTGAGTACATAATCTAATCAATTTCAATGCATCCAAATTAAAATATTGGGTGGGTAGGTTATATTTTAAGTTGTGCATAATTAGAATAATTTGGTCAAGATTAAAAAAAAAAAAAAAAAGTTGGTCAATCCAAAAATTTCAATGGATTAGAGTAACATGCTATGATTTTTGGCTAACATTAACCTTAATTTCACACTAATCTTTGTTGGAAGGTGTTTGAATCGAGCAGCTTTGATCACGGAAGGAGATGTCAATTTGGATGGCTCTATTGCAAACCCTTGGAGGATATGTAAAGTACAAGAAGTTGAAAACTTCAAGATTTTACTTAGAATTTTCCCTCTTTGGTCATCAAGCATTTTTCTAGCCGTTCCAATAGCAATCCAAGCTAGCTTAACCATCCTCCAAGCTCTAACCATGGACCGTCACCTCGGCCCAAAATTTAGAATCCCAGCCGGATCTTTCCTCGTCGTCACCTTCATCTCCACCACCATCTGTCTAACCTTAATCGATCGATTTCTCTGTCCTCTTTGGCAGAAGTTGATCGGGCGACTACCGACACCACTCCAACGAGTCGGCTTAGGCCACGTTTTCAATACTCTTGCAATGGTAGTTTCAGCATTGGTAGAATCAAGGAGGCTAAAGATTGCGCATGCCCACCACCTTCAAGCCCAACGTATGGCTATAGTCCCAATGTCATCCTTGTGGCTTTTCCCACAACTAGTTTTGGTTGGTATTGGAGAAGCGTTTCATTTTCCTGGACAAGTTGGATTGTACTATCAAGAATTCCCGACATCGTTGCGTAGCACCGCAACTTCGTTGACCTCGTTGGTGATTGCAATTGCGTTTTATCTAAGCACGGCTGTAATCGACCTACTTCGTAGGATTACAAAATGGTTGCCTGATGATATCAATGAAGGAAGAGTTGACAATGTTTATTGGATAATATCTGCCATTGGAGTGGTTAATTTGGGCTATTATTTAGTATGTGCTAAGTGGTACAAGTATCAAAATGTTGAAATTGATGAGAAGGGTGATTCTACTCTTGAAGATTGAAAGCTTGAGTTGGTGTCAAACAATATAAATATCAATATTTATATTTGTAAGAACAGAGTTATATATGAATAAATATTTTATATATGTTTGGTTTGTAGCATCAATTTGTTATTACATATAATACTTCTTAGGTTTTAAAAGAGTTCCACATTTTTTAGTTTAACACTAAACTAAAAAGAAACCGTATCTTTTTCGATACATTATTAATTTGGTCAATATGGCTCAAAGAAAATTAAACTTTAATTCATATAGTTTAGAGAAATTTACCATTAATCTATATGGTTTAAAAAATTACAATTTAGTCTTTATAGTTTATAAATCTAAAAAATAGATTAGGTTATTTGTAATTGTTGGTGAATAAAATATTAGTTATTTTATGTGTTTTATGATGAGAATGTGAGATAAGTAATTGATTAGACGCAAAAAAAAAAAAAACATCATTCGTACACATTAACTATTTTTTTAGGTTTTATCAAACCATAGAGACTAATTTCTTTTTTTAAAAATCATAAGGACTAAATTTTATATTTTTACAAACTATAGGGACATAAGTCTAGATTTTTAAAACATATAGATTAAACTTTAACTTTATTCAAATCATAAATTTATCCTATTTTTTTTTTTAATATATATTTACTTGTATTTTTAGAGGATTTTTCATGTATAGCAATAAAATAAAAAAAAATAAAAAAATAATTATGTATAGCAAAATTATGAAAATAATTATTGTATAACATAAAAATGAATTGTATAGGTAAAATGACAAAAAAGTCATAGCTTCAATCAGTTTAGTTGATATCCTTCAATTAATAGTTCAACTGATAGTCTTAATTAATTCGTCGATAGACTCAATCAGTTCACTGATTATTTTTAATCATTTTGCACCAAAGAGGAGTAAAATTAAAAATTTTAAAAAATGAATGAAAATATGTTGAATTATATATATATATATATATATATATATATATAATTAAAATTAAAATTAAAATGGATGAATGAAAGTTGTTTTGTGTATTAATTTTTTTTAATTTTGGATTTTGACTTATTAATAATGAAAATTATAAGCTATCTTTTGTGAGAAAATGAATAACAATGAGAAATTATGAACTTGAACTCATAATTTTTAGTCATAAAAATATTTCATGCCAAGAGTCGTATTGTTGGCGAAAATAATTAACTATTAATGTAAGAGTTAGATTTACTGAAAAAATTGATGACATGTTGATTTTATTGTTTCTAATATCGTTCTCTCAATTTGTACTAAGAAAAACTTCATAACAAGTTGCAAGATTAAAGTGGAAATAAAAAGATAATTAATTCTGCTAAAATAAGCATAGTTCATCTGATAATAGTGATACATTAGCATTCACTGGATAATCTGCGTAGTATCCCTCTATCTAAGGTTTATTGTCCACCTCCTACAATTTAGCTAATAGTTTTCAATCAGTTCATATAAAAATTTTCAACCAATATTTTAGTCGATATTTTTCTATCTATTTGCTGAAAAGAGAAATTTTTTTTGAAAACAAATGAAAATATGTTATATTATTATTTGTTTAAAACTATAAATTAAGTGACTAAAAAGTGGTTATTTTAAAAAAAGGTTCTTTATATCCATAGCCATATGGAGAAACTCATTTACATTCCTACCAAAAAAGCAATTTAATTGCAACCATATC